>JASDQU010738688.1:273922-287028 GCA_032191745.1 Picea mariana
AGACTCGTGGGATATTATGGTTGTGGCCATAGGTAGTAATACAACTTCCTTTAAGTTTGATGAAGTGGTCTCATCCTTGTTGTAGGAGATGAGATGGAAGAACATGGAAGGACATAGCACATATGCATTATTTGCAGGAGGACTCTCCCAGAAAAGAAATAGATCTAAGTCATCAAGTGGGAGATCTAAGTCTAAGGGTAGATCTAAATCTCCCAGAAAGTTTGTAAAGGTATGTTGGAGATGTGGAAAAGAAGGGCACTACAAGAAGCAGTGTAGATACAAAGTTGAGAAAAAGAAAGGATTTGAAGAAGCTCATTCTATAGAAGAAAATACCTTCAAGGAAGGAGGAGGGGATGTGTACTTGGATTCTTCAAGAACACATGCAGATCATGAGGCATGGTTGGTTGACTCAGGTGCATCATGTCATATGACTCCCCACAGGGAGTGGTTCTGTGAATATGAAAGGTATGACGGAGGTAAATCCTAGGAAAGAAATAGATCCGAGTCATCAAGTGGGAGATCTAAGTCTAAGGGTAGATATAAATCTCCCAGAAAGTTTGTAAAGGTATGTTGGATATGTGGAAAAGAAGTGCACTACGAGAAACAATGTAGATCCAAAGTTGAGAAAAAGAAGGGATTTGAAGAAGCTCCTTCTACAGAAGAAAATACCTTTAAGGAAGAAGGAGGGGATGTGTACTTGGATTCTTCAAGCACTCATGCATATAATGAGGCATGGTTGGTTGAATCAGGTGCATCCTTTCATATGACTCCCCATAGGGAGTGGTTCTGTGAATATGAAAGGTATGATGGAGGTAATTTTTTCATCGGTGATGAATCGACAACCATAATCATAAGACGAGGAAAATTCAAGTTGAGGCTCATAGATGGAAGGATTAGAACAATACCTGGTTTTATGCACATCCCAGGATTGGCCATAAATTTGATTTCTGTAAGCAAAATGGACGATGTAGGGGTAAAAATAATATTTGAAAAGGAAACTTGCAGGATGGTTCGAGGAGAAATGGTGTTGTTGAAAGGAGTTCGGCTTAGAACTCTGTATAAGCTGCAAGGAAGCACTATTAGTGATGGGTGTAATAGTTTCATTTTTCCTGATATTGGAGTTGAAGAAGAAAGAACTCCTACAGTCTATGGAGAAAAGGTTATGTTGTGGCATCAAAGACTAGGGCATATCAGAGAGAAGGGTTTTCGACTGCTACACATAAAAGGTATGGTTGAAGGTGTGTCTAATTACTCTCTGGATTTTGATTTCCATGAACATTGTGTATATGGGAAGTGGAATCGGGTAAGATTCCCCATTGGTGCAACGAGGGCAGAAGGAATTTTACAGCTAGTTCATAGTGATGTGTTTGGACCTGTGTCAGTTCCATCATTGGCAAAATCTGTGTACTATGTCTCATTTATAGATGAATTTTCGAGGAATACTTGGATATATTTTCTCAGGAAGAAATCTGAAGTCTTTGATAGGTCTAAAGAGTTTAAGGCCCTTGTTGAGAATCAAACAGAGAAAAAAATTAAGGTGTTGAGGACAGATAATGGTGGAGAGTTATGTGGGAATGAATTTGAACAATTTTGTAAGAAGTGTAGTGTAGAAAGGAAAAATAATACTCCATATACACCTCAATATAATGGAGTTGTAGAAAGGATGAACAAGATGTTGATGGAAAAATCAAGGTGCATGCTCAGTGGTGTCAGGTTAGGGAAATAATTATGGGTAGAGGTAGTGAGTATTGCATGTTACCTAGTCAACAAATCACCCTCGTCGGCACTGGATGATAAGACTCCACAAGAGGAATGGACTGGTAAGAAACCTTCTCTCACACATCTCAAGGTATTTGGCTGTGAGGCCTATGTTCATATTCCAAAGGAAAACAAGAGTAAGATAGATAAGAAGGCTTAAAAGTGCATCTTTATTAGGTATAAAGATGGTCTTAAAGGTTAAAATATTTGGAACCCATAAACCAAGAAGGTTGTGTATAGCTGAGATGTGGTATTTAGAGAAATAAAATATGTTTTCAAACAGGATGTCCTACCAATTAAGGAAGAACCAGAGAAAATAGAGTTTGATTTAAAGGATGATGAATCAAACTCTACATAAGAACATGAATCAGAAGAAGAAGATCATCATACTCCGGTATTGAGGAGATCGGTTCAGGAAAGAAGGCAACCATAAAGGTATAGTCCACCTAATTTTCATTCAAATTTTGCTGTTTTTTATTACTGATGATGATCCTAGAATTGTCAGGGACGCAGTGAATTCAGAGGATGGAAATCTATGGAAAAACACCATGGATGAAGAAATGGCAACCTTGGATAAGAATGAGGCTTGGGATCTAGTGGATTTTCCAACTGGAAGAAAGCCCATTGGAAACAACTGGGTATTTAAAAAGAAGTTGAATGAAGAAGGCAAAGTGGAGAAATACAAAGCTTGGTTAGTAGCAAAGGGTTATTCCTAGGTTGAGGGAATTGATTTTGGTGAGATTTTTTCTCCTGTTGCCAAGTTAACTTATATTATATTTCTATTATCTATTGTTGTTACATTTGATTTTGAAGTAGAACAAATGGATGTGAAGACAACATTTCGACATGGGGATCTAGAAGAAGAAATCTATATGAAGCAACTAGAAGGCTTTGTTGTGAAGGGAAAGAAGGAGCTGGTATGCAAGTTGAAAAAGTCCTTGTATGGATTAAAATAATCACCAAGGATGTGGTATCAAAAATTTGATACTTATATGCTGGTACTTGGCTTCACAAGAAGCAAAGATGATCACCGTGTGTATTTTAAATTAATTGGTGATCATTTGATTTATTTGGTCTTGTATGTGGATGACATGTTGCTGATAGGAAAAAACAAGGAGATTATTTAGGATGTGAAAACTCAGTTGTCCTCTAAATTTGACATGAAGGATCTTGGTGCTGCAAATTTCATTTTGGGCATGGAAATTGAAAGAGATCAGAAAAATAGGAAACTCTGAAACTCTAGTTAAATCGGAGAAAATATGTGGAGACAATATTGCAGAGGTTTAATATGCATGCATGTAAATCGATCAGGGTTCTGATTCTTGTTGGTGTAAAGTTATCTGCGGATCAGTGTCCCAAGACACAAGAAGAGGAGGAGGACATGTCTCATGTTCCATATGCAAGTGCAATTGGCAGTTTGTTGTATGCAATGGTCTGTACTAGACCAGGCATTACACATGCAATGGGAGTTTTGAGCAGCTATATGTCAAAACCATGGAAGGAGCATTAGACAATAGTAAAGAGGGTTTTCAAGTATTTACGTGACACCAGTAAAGAGGGTTTTCAAGGATTGTGCTACCAAGGAAGACCAGGATTGGACAGAGTGTTAGACATACATGTCTTTGTGGATGCAGACTGGGCTGGAGATCTGGATCGTAAGAGATCTACAAACGAGTATGTGTTTAACCTATTTGGAGGAGCAATAAGTTGGATGAGAAAAGACAGCCTATAGTGGCACTTTCAACTACATAAGCTGAATACATGGCAACCACTCATGCAAGCAAGGAAGCAATATGGTTACAAATATTGTGCTCAGGTATTGGGTTGGTACAATAAGATATAAGGATAGATTGTGACAGTCAAAGTGCAATTTTTCTAGCAAAGAACCCATATTATCATTCAAATACAAAGAATTTTGATGTTCAATATCACCTTGTGAGAGACATGGTTGAAGAAAAGAAAGTGTTGCTGATGAAGGTGGACACTTTGAAGAATGTTGTAGATTCATTAAAAAATCTATGAGCACTGAGAAGTTCTCTTGGTGTAGAGGATCTATGAGCATTGTTTCCCTAGATTGTTGACTATGTAACCCTATAATCCCTTGTATGCAAAGAAAACAACAATTGGGATAATGTTGGTTATGTGTTATATTCTTTGCACGAATAGATCTAGTGTCTTCTATGTTGCGTCATGCACGCAAAGGGGGCACTAGGCCCCCTCTTCAGGGGTTGCAGGGGGTTCGAGGGAAACACTCCTCATTTTTTTTTCCTTGGGAAACATGTCACCTTTTTGCCTCGTTTTTCATGTCACCTCGATTTTCATGTCCATTGTTGGGAATTTTTTTGGCGCATGGTTTTTTGCCAATGGTTTTCTATTTTCGGTTAAGGAATTAAGGTTGTTGACTAATACAGGTCATTGGGTCATGGTTTTGGATGCCGCTGGATCCTATACGTATATTGTATTGTAAACAATGTATGAAGTGAATGCATATAGAATATGTTGGTTTTCCCGGTTTGGGTTTCTTGGGGAAAAATATCCGTGTAATGTGTGTATTTTCCATTGCATCTTTTCTGTTCTTTTACTGAAAATATGTTTGCAATAAATAATTGCACAAGATTAAAATCTATATTCTGGTCATAACTTCACTAAGAGTGAAATTATGTGAAATAATTTGTGTTGGAGGAAAGTAATCTGGTCACTCTGCCGATTCCAAATTCCAAAATTGTATTGACGAGTGAGAGGAGGAGCATCATTGCTTGTAGTTGAGTAGTCGCACAAGTATCGTCAAAAAATGTTGATGTTATTGGATGGAGTTGATGATATGTGGTTACATTGTATGCATGGAGACCATTGTGCCGATTCCAAAATTGTGTTGATGAGTGAGAGGAGGACTATTATTGCTTGTAGTTGAGTAGTCACCCAGGTATCGTCAGATATTGTTGATGTTGTTGGTTGGAGTTGGTGACCTATAGTTGCGTTGTATGCACAGATATTGGAGTGTGATCTGTTGGGTTGTATGTTTGCTTCATAAATAAAATATGGACTAGGTGCCCTGTTAAGCAAGTGATTTCTGTGCTGGTGTGAATCTTAGTAAACCATCTTCTTGAGAATCCACTGATTTTCTATGAGATGTTGTTATGAAAAATCTTACCCTGCGGACAGGTTAAGCTCCCCTTTGGACCAAGACCCCTTCTTTTGTCCAAAGACAGAAGTAAGCAAATAGTTACTACTTTCCTTATCAATCTAGTTCATTAATCTATAGATAGAAGGAGGGAGGCTTACATGTTTTCCGAATTTTATCCTCGTTGCTCTGTCCTTTTTCCTCACTGCTCCAACTCCTTCAACGATTAAAAATACCTGCAAACCAATGGAAAACCTTTCTACTTCTACTAGATTTTGTTATATAAAAACCATATCTATCTATACTTGATTTGACTTAAGCATAGAAATTACAATGAAAAGAATAGGCCAAGTTAATATTAATGGAAAGCCAAAAGAAGGCACTTACAAATCAATTTGACGTCGCAACAATATTCTCCAAGCTCTCTTCATCTATCCCTTTCATGAAAGTCTTGAGATCAAAATGTTGATGCTTCAATGGATTTCCTTCTCTCAGGATCAAAGGTTTGACACCTGAAATTTTCCCCTTTTCACCATGGAAATGCCTTCAATTTATAGGATTGGGAGGCTCAACTACCATGGGATATTTTGGAAAGTGGTTGAGGATATGGATCCATAAGTTGGGATTTTATCCTAAGATAGATCCATATGATATGATTCGAGCAAAACCAACCTCATCTTTTCAGAGTTGTCCTTTAGGAGAAGGTGAGATTCTCCATATTTTCCTCTAACCAAAGTGACGCTCCCCCTAAGTTAGAGACAGGGTGCCAGTGGAACTCCCTTAACATGGTAAGGGGAGCACCAACGCTCCCTATACATGGATAGGGGGGTAACACCCTTCATAAATGCCCAAACAATGGTCGAATTTCCAAGTAAAAAGCATGTTTCTGACCTTGAAATGATGGGCTTCTTCCTCCAATATGACTTAGGGATCATGGAAAATGATTTTCATGGTATCAACGAGTTACGACACTTGGAAAAGTGCATGCAACACTTAGTAAGGTGCATACAACACTTGACAAAGTGTATACGACATTCAACAAGGTGCATACGAAACTTGCGACACTTAGGGTGTGACACTTAAGTGTGGTATTTTGATGTGTAATAGATGTGAAGCAACTCATAGTGTCTTGAATTCTAGTCAATTGATCTAAGGTGAGTAATAACATTGATTAGTTGTAGTGGATTGACCAATGATCCTTTATCTAGAAATGTGTCTATTTGATGGTTCATTGTTTCAATCGAGACATGTAGATCTATGAGTTGTAGTTGGTATAGGATGCCTTTGTATTGTCTAGGATATCATTATTAAATAGACAGAATCTGAGATTCTTGGGAGTGATTTCTATCGGTCATTTAAGTCCATTTGTGCTCATATATTTCATCTGGTATCAGAGCAGGTTTCTTAAAACATTTTATTTTATTTGGAGAAGGAGAAATGACCCAAAATTCAAATGCATTTCAGTACCATATTCCTCTTTTCGGTGGGAAAAACTATGAGTATTGGTGTGTGAAGATGAGAAATTTTCTCATCTCACAAGATTTATGGATGCTTGTTTCTATAGGTTACACAGAGCCAACTAATCGAGATGCTTACAATTCTCTCTCTATTGATCAAAGGACATAATTGAAGGAGAACAGAAAAAATGATGCCAAAGATTTGTTCATCCTTCAAACTGGAGTTGACATCACAATGTTTCCAAAGATTGCAGAATGCAGTAAGTCCCATGATGCTTGGAAAACCTTGGAGAAGGCATACAAGGGATCTGTTAAGGTAAAAGTTGTCAAACTCCAAATGCTGAGAAGAGATTTTGAATCTCTTACTATGAAAGAAAATAAAAGTGCTGAATCTTTTATTACTAGAGTTAAAAATATTGTGAATGCTATTCATGCTCATGGTGAATCTCTTGAAGATAGGAGGATTGTTGAAAAAGTTTTGAGAAGTCTTCCTAAAATATTTGATCCTGTCACTATTGCTATAGAGGAGTCAAGGGATTTATCACAACTAACCCTTGTTGATATGTTTGGAAGCCTTCAAGTACATGAATATAGGTTAAAAAAGAATGAGGAACCTCTGGATCAAGCTTCCCAAAGAAAGTTGAAGGTTCACGACAAGAAGAAACAATATTTCACTACCATGAATGATGCTACTACTTTTTCTTCATCATCAAATAGAGGAGGTAGAGGCCATGGAAGAGACATAGTAAGAGGAGGTCATGGTAGAGGAAGAAGCAACAACCCTGGGAGAGGTAACTTTCATTGCAGCTATTCTAATAAAGATGGTCACCTTGAAAGCTATTGTTTTAAGAAGAAAAGGGACGTCTCTCAAGCAAATTTTAGTAAAGATTAAAGTGAGAAATCTCAAACTTTGTTTCTCACATATAACCATTTTGATGCCAAAGATGATTTTGTATGGTATTTAGATAGTGGATCTTGAAATCACATGATAGGGAACACAAATCTATTTGTAAAGTTAGATGAGAGTGTGAAGGGACAAGTAAACTTTGGAAATGATAATGAGGCAGAACTAAGGGGAAAAGGTACCCTTTCCATAAAAGTCATGAATGGAAGTATTATGTATATACATAATACTTTGTTTTCTCCAAGTTTAAAGCATAACTTTATTAGCATAGGGTAGCTAAATTCCAAAAACTACAAGACTATTTTTGAAGGAAAGTTTTGTAAGATTTTTAACAACAATGGTTTTGTTGTTGAAGTTCCTATGACAGATAATAGGATGTTTTTGTTAAGTATGGAATCAAGTGTAGCTTGATTGAAGGCCTCGGTTGATGAGTCTTGGTTATGGCACAAGAGGTTTGGGCACCTTAATTTTGGATCTCTTTCCTTCATGCAAAATAAGAACTTGGTAAGGTTTTCCTTCATTCATAGAACCATATAATAAGATATTTGAAGGTTGTGCAAAAGGGCAACAACATAGAGATAACTTTCCGCATCATCATTTTAGAGCAAGTGAACCTTTGGCCTTAGTACATGCATATATTTGTGGCCCCATGCAGGCCTTATCTCTTGGAAATAATATGTATTTTCTTCTCTTTGTAGATGATTTTTCAAGGATGTCTTGGGTCTATTTCTTATGTGAGAAGTCTCGAGCTTTTATTTGCTTTCAAAAATTTAAAGCACTTGTTGAGAAGGAATCATGATACTATTTGAAAGTCTTGAGAATTGATCGAGGTGGAGAATTCACCTCAAATGAATTCAAATAATTTTTCAACTTACATGGCATCAAGAAGGAGTTAACTACTACATATACTCCTCAACAAAATGGAGTAGCAAAGAGAAAAAATAGAACAATTGTAGATATGGCTAGATGTATGTTAAAATAAATGAGTTTGTCAAACATGTATTGGTAAGATGTGGTCCATACAACTACATATATTCTCAACAAAAGTCCTACAAAGATGGTAAAAAATTCTACTCCTTATGAAGCTTGGTTTTGTAGAAAACCAACTATTTCTCATCTGAAATTTTTTGGTTTTGCATGCTTTGTTCACATTTTTGCACAACAAAGACAAAAATTAGATGGAAAATCACTAAAATGTATTTTCATTGGATATTCAAAAGAAAGCAAGGCTTATAGGTGTTATGATCCACTTACTAATAAGCTTTATGTTAGTAGAGATGTGATCTTTGATGAAGGGGGAGTTTATCTCAAGAATGAAGGAGAAGATAAAGTTCTTTCTCCATATATTGAAAACTTAATTCTTGATAACAATGATCAATCTTTGCAGCCCTCTACTCTAAGAAATGCAGGCTCACCTTCAAGGATTTCTCCATCAAATTCATCTTCATCTTCTCCTATAGCACGATCTCATGTTGATACACAAGCAACACCTTCATCTAGTCCTCCTAGAAAAACAAGAAGTTTGGAGTAGATATATGAGGCATCTAGGTATGCCGTTGATAATTTCGCTCTTTTTTCTTCTACCTATGTTGAACCTTTTAATTCTAAAGACGCTTACATTGATAATCCATGGAAGATGAGATGTCACAAATTGAAAAAAGTGATACATGAGCGTTAGTTGATCTTCCTCATGGAAAATCTACTATTGGAGTAAAGTGGATTAATTACAAGATAAAATTTAATTTGGATGGAAGTATTTCAAAGTATAAGGAATGTTTAGTTGCAAAAGGATATGTGCAACAAGAAGGCATTGACTATGAGGAAACGTTTGCTCCAATAGAAAGACTTGAAACTGTAAGAACTTTTCTTTCCATTGCATCTCAATTAAAATTAACAGTTTATTAGATGGATGYTAAATCTACTTTCTTAAATGGGTATTTGAAGGAAGAAGTTTATTTTGAACTTCCTCAAGGTTTCATTGGTAAAGGTAAAGAAAATAATGTTTATAGGCTTAAAAAGGCTATTTATGGTCTTAAACAATCCCCTAGAGCTTGGTACTCTATAATTGATAAATATATTTATGATCATGGCTTCGTTAAATGTTCTTCTGAGAGTACACTGCACAAAAAGGTTGTGGGATCATATTTCATCATTGTTTTCTTATATGTAGATGAATTAATTTTTATGAGCACGTCACCCTCACTTGTGAAGGAGTTCAAATCTGAAGTTGAAATGTTTGATTTAGGAGAAATGCAATATTTTTTGGGTATGCAAATCAAACAAACAACTGCAGGTATATCCATTGGTCAGTCCAAATATGTTGAAGACTTGTTGAAGAGGTTTAACATGCATGGTTGTAAACCTGTGAGTAGTCCCTCAATTGTTGGGAATATATTGGTGAAGGAAGATGAAACTCCACTTTGTAATGCCACTCTTTATAGATATTTGATTGACAGTCTTATGTATTTGACAACCAGTAGACTAGACATCATGTTTGTTGTGAGTCTGGTTGTCAGGTTCTTGCATCAACCTCATTAATCTCATTGGCGTGCAACCAAAAGAATCCTGAGATATGTAAGTGGTACACATTTTTTTGAATTGTTTTATAATGATACTAATGATTCCAATGTTGTAGCATACACAGATGCAGATTGGTTAGGTTGCTTGGATGATTGAAATAACACTTGTGTATATGTCTTTCTATTTGGAGGAAATCTTGTTTCTTGGAGCAACAAAAAACAACCCTCTCTTACTCTATTTACAGCTGAAGCAGAGTATATTGCAGTGTCATTAACAAGTACACAACCCATCTGGATGGAAAAACTATTTGAAGACTTGGGAATGAAAGTCAATAGGCCAATCAAAGTCTATTGTGACAATCAAAGCAAAATCTCCATGACAAAGAATCATTTATGCCACGACACAAGCAAACACATTGATATTTGACATCATTTCATACAAGATCTTGTACAACAACAATTCATTTCTTTCGAATTTTGTCGATCTAAAGATCAGCTTGCAGACATTTTTACTAAAGCTCTTCTAAAGGATAAATTAGCAAATCTTAGGATGTTGTTGGGCATTAAAAAACTTGACATCAAAGGGAAGATTGAAATAATTGATGCCTAGTTTTTAGGCATTCCATCGACATCTGGACGACTGATGAACTCCCAATGTAAACTATGAAACCGCCAAGTGTTCGATTTTCCTTGCCACGTTTTCTGTTGTGTGGCTCCTCAATAGTGTTGTTGGACATTATTTAAGACTTAGTTTTTTGTTCTTATGATGTAGAAATAAAGGATCGAATGCCGTGATCATTTTTCTATAGCATTTTTTGTAACAAAGAGGTGCTCCTTTTTATTTTCTGTAGCTTTTATGTAACAAAGACATGTTGTTGTTTATTTTCTGCAACTTTTATGTAACAAAGACATGCTGCTGTGATTTTATGTAGCTTTTTTTATGTAAGAGAAGGTTGCTACTGTGATTTTCTGTAGCTTTTTTATGATCTTAAACAAGCCCCTAGAGTTTGGTACTCTAGAATTGATAAATATCTTCATGATCATGGCTTCGTTAAATGTCCTTCTAAGAGTGCACTGCAGAAAATGGTTGTGGGATCAAATTTCATCATTGTTTGCTTATATGTAGATGAATTAATTTTTATTAGCACCCCACCCTCACTTGTGAAGGAGTTCAAAGAAGCAATGAAATCTGAATTTGAGATGTTTGATTTAGGAGAAATGCAATATTTTTTGGGTATGCAAATCAAACAAACAACTGCAGGTATATTCATTGGTCAATCCAAATATGTTGAAGACTTGTTGAAGAGGTTTAACATGCATGGTTGTAAACCTGTGAGTACTCCCTCACTTGTTGGAAATATATTGATGAAGGAAGATGAAATTCCACTTTGTAATGCCACTCTTTATAGATCTTTGATTGAGAGTCTTATGTATTTGAGAACCACTAGACTAGACATCATGTTTGTTGTGAGTCTATGCATCAACCTCATTAATCTCATTCGCGTGTAGCCAAATGAATCCTCAGATATGTAAGTGGTACAAATTTTTTTGGATTGTTTTATAATGCTACTAATGATTCCAATGTTGTAGCATACACAGATGCAGATTGGGTAGGTTACTTGGATGATCGAAAGAGCACTTCTGTATATGCTTTTCTGTTTGGAGGAAATCTTGTTTCTTGGAGCAACAAAAAGCAACCCACTCTTGCTTTATTTACAGCTGAAGCATCAACAAGTACACATTCCGTCTAGATGAAAAAACTATTTGAAAATTTGGGAATGAAAGTGAATAAACCAATCGAAGTCTATTGTGACAATCAAAGCAAAATCTCCATAACGAAGAATCATGTATGCCACAGCTAGAGCAAACACATTGATATTCAACATCATTTCATACAAGATCTTGTACAACAATAATTCATTTCTTTCTAATTTTGTCTATACAGACATTTTTACTAAAGCTCTTCCAAAGAATAAATGAGGAAATCTTAAACTGCTGCTTGGAATTAAAAAAACTTGACATCAAGAGGACGGAGATTGAAATAATTGATGCCTAGTTTTTAGGCATTCCATCTACATCTGGACAATTGATGAACTCCCAAAGTAAACTACGAAACCGCCAAGTGTTCGATTTTCCTTGCCACGTTTTCTGCTGAGCGGCTCCTCAACAGTGCTGCTGGACATTATTTAAGACTTAGTTTTTTGTTCTTATGACGTAGAAAAAAAGGATCGAATGCGGTATAGCATTTTTTGTAACAGAGAGGTGCTCCTTTTTATTTTCTATAGCTTTTATGTAACAGAGGCATGCTGCTGTTTATTTTATGTAGCTTTTATGTAACAGAGACATGCTGCTGTGATTTTCTGTAGCTATATTTTTTCTGTTTTATGTAAGAGAGAGCTGTCACTGTAATTTGCTGTAGCTTTTTTGTTTGAAAACAGAGCATAAAAAAAAGAAAAGAGTGTTTTTATTTTTACATAGCAAAGTTTTTTTTTTTGAAACTTCTTAAATAGACAGAATTTGAGTTTCTGGGGAGTAATTTCTATCTGTCATTTAAGTCCATTTGTGCTCATATCTTTCACTCATACTGGTCTGTGGTCCGTAGTGTCTTCGTGTTCTTGTGAACAAGGAAGAACAACGACACACTATCACCCGCGAGTCAAAGCGTGTGAACTGTTGAAGGGAAAAGAAGAGTCACCGTCAACCCATCCGTGATTGATTTTAAAAGATTGCAAATCAACCGGATTCACGTGAGAGAGATGCTAGTGATAATATAGTTCACACTGTAACATATAAGAGATATTAGAAAATTAACACAAATGCTGCCATCTGATCTGGTCTAGATCTGATCCGTGACTGAATGAATGGGATTTGATCTGTTCTAGATCTGAATATAGAATGAATGAGAACTAAGTCAGGAATAGAAGAGTCGTCGATCTGCATCCAAAGAGAGCGCTTCAGATTGCAGGTCTCAGTGCGTGTCAAGGTCTGATTTTCTTGGTGAATATGCTTAGGGTTTGTTCCCTCAAAACACATTCAAGGGAAGGATTGAGGCTCGACCACTGCCTTGAAAATTTCATTGTTCGCCATAAGCGTAAGCATGGGATCAGGGGTATTACAATGTTGACAAGCTGCAACAAAAAGGGGCCTCACAGCTCATGCCCTCGGATTTATCAAAGGAGATGTAGCCAATGCCGAAGAACCACTGAAGACTGCCAGTGGTGCTGTAGAAGAATAATGTTACACATTTCAAGAATTCGGCATTTTGAAGATAAGGAGGGATACAGTGGAAAATAGATAGCTGTTCAAATAGTCAGGGATCTTACCTTTTACTAGACTTACGAGACACT
>JASDQU010738689.1:39678-62872 GCA_032191745.1 Picea mariana
CACATTCTAGAAGATTTTGTTTGTAAGTTCAATTCTTCCTTTGCCTATGACCTCGACTCGAAAGTTTCCCCCCATTAGAATAGAAGGACCTTTGCATGCATCTAATGAATAATATAATTATTTTTTGGCATCCATGTGGTGTGATGCACCTGAATATATGATCCACGCAAGGAGAGAGGAGTTGATGGCAATCAAAGAATGGCTAGAATTTCCTTTCTTGAAATTCTAATCTTATATCTTCTTTTTCTTTGCACCCTCGAGGATGAAATCTCCAAGGTTGTTTTGCTGAACTATTTGGGCCATTTTATCTATCTTCTTTTGTGTACATCCAGATTCTAGATGGAATCCTTTATGGCAGTAAGTGAATTGCTCCCATTTTCTTCCTTTTCCACCCTTTGATCTAGAGGCATCATTGAAGGGTTTTGAGTACCCTTCCTTCTTTGTATTTTCATGTTCTTTAATGTTGTCGTTGTATTTAGATTTATGATATCGATGACCATTATCATCTTTCAGAGTAAGTGCATGTGCCTTTGAGCCTGTGATTTTTCCCATATTGATGATCTTGTTCTGCTCTTGTGTTAGAGACTCGATGTAGGCCTCAAGAGAGGGCATCTTCCACGTGGATCCATAGGTGAACCTAAATGAATGAAATATGGATACCAACATTGAGTATTTTGGACCAAGTTTGGAGAGAATGGTAAGAACCATATGTTTCTCCTCTTTATATTTATCAACCCCACAAGCCTTGAGTTGTGACAACAAATCCTTATATTTGGTAAATAAATATTGGAGATTGTCAAAGGTTTTTGGATCCAATGTGAGTAATTCCACCTCGAGCATGTGTCCCCTCATCTCTTCTTGTTCTCCAAAAATGCCTTCGATGGTGGTCTAGGCTTCATTGGGGGTTTTACATGAGGATATGTGAAATGAGAGTTCAGGAGAAATGAGACTGCAAAATGTTCCAAACGCTTCATCCATTTGATTTAGATACTTGGATTTTTTATGAATAATGTTGGTTATGTCTACGTGTTCATGGTTAACCAGTATAATCCTCTTCCTTGAAGATGAATTATAATATTCTCCTTCCGTGCAAATAAATTGTACATTGTAAGAATGAATTCCTTTGGAAATTCCATTTTTCCGCTGTCGTCAATCTTCAGTACCTGCAAAAACAATTTCATGTGTCTTTTCCCTAGTATTTTGTCGACTTTGATACCATGTAAATGTGTTGAACCTGCACATAATAGATCTAGCTATGAATCGACATACACAGTTGCAAAGAAAATATGACAAAAGAGAAGCAAGAGAGAAAGAATGGAAGAATTCACATTAACTAAATGAATGAATGATAATTTAGACATGATATACTCTATATAACTCAACTAATGTGCACTGGAGGAGAATCCAATGTTCCATAGTGGTGGTCTAGAGTGATCTGGACACAGACCAATAGTTGCGGGAGTAAACTTCCACCTAGTCTAGTCTCTCAAGCAGTTACGGGAGTGAACTACCACCTAGTCTTAGTTAACTAGTCTCTCAGTCTTTAGTTAACTAACTGAAATAGAGTGAAGTGAAGAGGAGATTACAGAATCATGAGTAATGCACTAGTTTGAGGATGATCCCAAGGACAATGCACATTAGTTGGTGATGATCCCAATGTTGCATGTTGATAATACCAATGTGGCATCTAGACTCCACTCAACTGATCAAATTGAAGTGTGAATTGAAGAGAATATTCTCCTTGTGGATTATTCTCCCTAAAATATAGGAGACTAAATAATGACTAATAATCATAGGGAAGACCTTAGGAAAAATAAATCCTAGGTGTGTGTGAAGTATCTCCAATAGTTAAATCATGAAATATGAATTCTTTTGCAAAATCTATCTTTCTAGTAACAACTTTCTTTTTCAACCCTTGAAATTTTCCATCTTCATACCCTCTAATTATTGTTTTGAATTTTTTCTTTGGTGTGTTTATTTTATGTAATCCCTTTTCCATGATAATTTGATGTTGTTCTTGTTGAATTAACATTTTTTTCTTGAATTTTGGTACATCCCAAACCTTAGAAATCAATTTTTCTCCAAACCCTAGGAGAAAAAAATTTACATAACCTTTTCCTCGTGGTGTATATATATTATCATTAGCCAAAAAAATTTAATTAAATTGGCATTCATGAAAATAACAAGAGAAATCTCATCTAAGTGCCATATGTTGCACTGCACCTATATCCATTATCCATGCACCTTCATAATCACTTCTAAATGAGTATTTAGAGACAACCAAAGTTTCTAAATTTGATATTTTAAGAGAAGTGAATACATATTCAAAACTATTTTGATCATCATCCATATATTTGTCATTGGAATACTATGATGAAGTTGAATTTTGATTGAACTTAGGAAACCTATCATTAGGATTTGTACAGTCTAGTGTATCATGTCCAACTCAATTACATTATGTACATGTGATTTCACTCATGTCTCTATCTCTTATAAATTGATAATTACAATTTACATGTCCTTCTAATAGACTTCATCTAAAATTGTTTGAATCCTATTGATTGAAATTATTATTTCCTCTTCCTTGGCTATGTCCTCAATATGAAGATTGATTTTTATTTCCTCTAAAGATTTTAGGATTAACATGAGCACCTGTTCCTTGAATTTTAGCTAATGTCTTAATCGATATTGAGCTAGTATAAAAAATACATTATCGACATTGTTTCTTCTTCCCAAATGTTTTATCATGTCAAGCCAATGGTTCTTTGTACACATCAAATGTATCTTTCTCCAACTTAACAATCAACTATAGGGTTTGTAAACAAATTTTGTAGGAGGATTCTAACCTTGAAATCAATATGGTTACCATCAAATTATGTTCCACCATTGGAAATTATCCCTTATTTTTTTCTTGATTTTATTTAATCTATCCAAATTTAGTCCAACACATCCCCTAGATCATTCATTTTTAGTTGAAGAAATTTTAATTGTAAATCAACACTTTTGATTTTATCTTGTGTCAAAGAAATCTTTCCATGTAATCCAAGTAGACCATGTATCAAGAATATTCTCAATGTGAATGTACATTTTTTCATTCATTGATTTTTTTTGAAGTGTCAAAGCTTTTTCATCTTTCAATTCCCACTTAGACAATGGAGTAGTGTTAGTTCGTTGGGTGGATTTTTTATCTCCACTATATATGTCTTTCAAACATTCATTATATATGAGTGTGCCTTCCATATGTTGAATTCACATATTATAATTTTTGGATTCCTTTGATTTATTTGGTTCAAAACAGATTTATAAGATCAAATATTTTATGATGAGTATTTATCCTTTTCTTCAAAATTTTATCTTCAAAGAATTTTGTGAATACTTACACCAATTACATAAATAAACCAATAAAAAAATTCACAACGTGAAAAACACCAAAACCATGAACATAGTGTTACACATTTCATTTTTGTGTGAGTAGTTACACCAATTACACTAATAAACCAATCAAAATATGCACTACAAGAAAAACTCCAAACTAGAAACATCATATTACACATTTCACATTCCATTAAGAACAAATAAAGTATAAGAACTTGACTTTGACATAAATGTTACAAAAAAACTTTTCAAATTACAATATTTATCAAATGTTTTAAATTTTGAAAATCAAATTCCCTTTATATAAAAACTTTTCAAATTACAATATTTCTTAAATCTTTTAAAAACTGAAAATCAATTTTCTTTTATACAATTTTTTTTTTAAATTACAACATTTATGAAATATTTTATTTAAAATTTGAAAATCAAGATTTTAATAAAAAAGTCACTCCACCACATTAAAGTAAACCTTATTTCAAACTTTAAAATAAAAAATAATAAAAGAACTTTTATTACTCTCACTTCTTTTGTTAATTGCATAAAATAACGACCCATTAAAACATTTCAGTATATACCATTTTAAAGTATTTTTACATCTCCTTTAATATATCATCAAAGAATTAAATGAATACTTCCAAATCTTTCGAATTTGTACATGACACTCAAAAAATAAAAAAGTGTTTCTTCATGTTTATGCTATTCCAAAATTTTCTATATGCCACTCGAAAGGTGATTCTTCAAAGCTTGTGCATATGATTCTCTGTTTATGCTATTCAAAAAAAGTCAAAAAGTGATTCTTCAAAGCTTGTGCATTTGATTCTCTGTTTATGTTATTAAAAAAAAAATCAAAAAAGTGATTCTTCAAAGCTTGTGCATGTGATTCTCTGTTTATGTTGTTCCAAAACTTTCTTTATGTGCCACTCAAAAATGTCAAAAAGTGATTCTTCAAAGCTTGTGCATATGATTCTCTTCATAAATGCTATTCAAAAATAGTCTATAGGACATTCAAGACTTGTATGTATGCCTATTTCCTTAGAAAGATCTTTGGCCATTCCATTAACAGTAACACTCTAAAGCATGTATGATTAGGTTTTGTTTTGTCGGGATGAATTGACTTTAAGGTCGAAAACTACCTTTCTCAATGCCTATGCACTAGTACAAACGTGAGCACCACATCTAAGCCTCTAAAATAATGAATAGTTAGCTACCATCATTGTCACCATGTCTAATTTAATGCTAATGAGGAGGTAGATTGATGTGAACACCCCATCTAAACCTCTAAAATAGTAAATAGTTAGTTACCATCACTGTAACCATGTCTAATTTAATGCTAATGAAGAGGTAGATTGGATGCTTCAACAGTTTACTTATGAGCAGGTAGAATGATTGACATAAATCACATTAGAGGCAAATCACTGAGGAATTTTCATGAGATATATGGTTGACAACGTGCTTCCAGTAAACCAATTTCCTAAGTAGATGCAGGAATTTCAGATCATTGTGGAAGAAAAAATTCCAAATCACCTGAATTAAACAAGATCATTGTTACTTGATGGAAATCGTTGTTTGGCTGGCAGATCGCAAAGATTACAAAGCCTCTCTCACACCGACAAGATCGTTGGAGGCATATGGCTTGAATAAGAGTAAGCTTATCATCTTGGGTTGTGAGAGTTGCTCTATAGATAGATTTTTCTGGTGCAGATTCGAGCTATGAGGTAGATCAGCTCGTTTCTTCTGTTGGATAAGATTATTGAGGAGGTGTTTGAACATAAATTGTTAAAGGACGTAGATTGTTAAAGTAGGTTGCTTGTTTAGAATGTTGGATGCTTCAAATCGGATTGTAGATTGCATAAAGAAAACGATCTTCACTAAAGAAAATGCAGTACATTTGCGCATCACATTTTAAGTGGGATATAATATATCTATAAATTTATAATGTGTTTACAACGATAGATATACAAAAAAGCAAAAATAACAACAAATTTGCATACAGATTGACATAAATTCACATCTCTACAAATTTTTTTGGATATGAGATTGTCAACTAACAGAGAAAACATATCAAGTTGGATAAAGATTGGAAAATTTACATGAGAAACGTTGCATAAAGATTGACAAATTTACATGAGAAATGTCAGATCTACAAACTTTGACATTTGTATATATGATATTACAAGGTCTGATATCTATCAAATAACATTGATATTTAGTAATAAAAATCTGGAGAGGATATTTACTAATAAAAATATGGAGGCGGAGGCAATAGCCACAAGAGTTCAAAAAATAAATAAATTGGGATTGAAAATCCCTTTTTATCGGCATCATTACTCATTCCGTTTATTTTCCTGAATATCTCGACTCAATCAAGAAGATACGTGATCAGGCCGTCGAAATTTCTTTGGTTAACAGATGCTTGTTGAATTTGGTCATGACAAATGGTAACAGTATTACTTTCACTAGAGGAGGTGTTTAATTGAGACCCTTAATCTCATATTCGGTTGCTTTAATCCGTGGAATTGAAAATACCAATTCGTTAAAAATGCACTAAAACTGTTTTCCGAGTTGAAGTACAGTTAGATGAGAGCCTTTCACAATATTCCCACCGTGGACTGATCGTTAGATACAAGATTTTTTGAAAGACTGAAACGCCACTGTGGATGAAGTTGTGCAATATGTGATCTTAATGCTCTTCTCTTTTACCGTGTATATAGCTTAGAAATTATGGGGAGGAGATGATATCGGATAATAAAATCAAAGTGGAAGGGCAGATGATAGGTAAAAGCACTTAAATCATTCAAAAGCTGTTGGAACGAATCAATTGGAAGGAGCCACGATGGAGAGTGGAGATCCTTCAAAACATAGGGAACAGGGAACAAAAACATGGTTAGTATGGCAGAAACAAGGTGAGATCTTCCTTGGTTAAGGGAAGTATGTTATCACAATCCTTCATAGATTTGGGATGATGGATTGCATGTCCATGACCACTCCCATGTTGACGAATCTAAACTAAGAGACACTGAGTCAGATTTGGTGGATCCTTCTATGTACCGACAATTGATTAGCTCATTGATGTATTTGGTTAATACCACACCAGACATTTTCTTTGTTGTGAACATGTTGAGCCAGTTTCACTTGGAATTGAGACATGACATTGGATAGCCGCAAAGAAAATTTTGAGATATTTGTGTGGAAGGATAAATTAAGGTTTAAGATATATCTCAAATAGTGATGTACAATTGCACTGATATACAGATTTCAATTGAGCAGGGAGTGCAAGTGATAGAAAGAGTATTTTGGTGTATGCTTCAACTCAGCCATGATATCTTGGATTAGTAAGAAACAAAAATCTGTGGCACTCAACACTGCAGAGGAAGAGTACATTGTAGCATGTGATGGTTGTATGGAAGCAATATGGCTCCGTAAGTTTGATTTATGGACTATTTGATCAGGTGTCGGATTCAACTGTGATATTCTATGACAATCAAAGTTGTGTGAACCTTTTACAGAAATCGATGTTCCATGATAGGTCAAAGCACATTGAGATCAAGTATAATTATATCCATGATAGAGTCCAAAAGGGAGAGGTAAAACTCTAGTATATCTCCACTGATGAGTAGATAGCAGATATTCCGACGAAGCCCTTGTCCAAACGGAAGTTTGTATACTTCAACAACAAGTTGGGACTTGTGGAGATTACTCCCTTGGTTGAGAGGCAGTGTTAATCTGTATCATGCTAGTACAACTTTGATATGATACTTTTGCATCATGCTAGTACAACTTAGATATGATAGAAATGTCTAAAGTTGCATCATGCTAGTACAACTTAGATATGATGCATTAACATCATGCTAGTACAACTTAGAGATGATGCAGTTATCTCACTCGCATCATGCTAATACAACTGAGATATGATGCAATAGCATCATGCCAGTACAACTTAGAGATGATGCAAAGGCACTGATCTACATCATGCTAGTATAGCTTAGATATGATGTAGAAGCATCATGCTAATACAACTTAGACATGATGTAGATGATACTCCAAATCATGCCAATACAACTTAGATATGATGCATTCGCATCATGTTAGTACAACTTAGAGATGATACAATGGATTATATGACTTGATGTGCACCATGTCAGACGAATTATGGCTTAGATATGATGCAGTTGATGATATGTCATGATATATTTGATGTAACTTTTCATTACATAAAATTGGTCAACTTGAATACTTTTAGCTGGTTGTTATGAATACCTCCCTAGTTAAATGGGAGTGTTGAATTTTGTAACTGTGTTTCATCTTCATAATGTATATATTCGAAAAATAATGTTCTAGAACAAAATGTGTGTACTTGTAAAAGTTGGCCCTACCTATGGCACATATGGCAACCTGATCAGGAATAATAGTCCTTATAGTCACATGACACTTTCTTGAGTACGTGACAACTGTGGGACACACGCGTAGTCATGAAACTGTGGCGGAGATTGTGTGTCTTTGCATAGTATTTGTGTTCTACTAAAATGGTTGTGTACCACTGGCAATGACTATGTATCACAGGACCATAGCTGTGTGCTTCTACGGTGGTTGCATACCACTGGTGGAGACTGTGTGTCTCTGGAAAATAGTTGTGTTCTACTAGCAGTGGTTGTGTACGATTGGACATTAGTTCTGTACTACTATGGATCAACGCAGTCGTGTTCTATTGGATGGTATTGTAGTAGTTGTGTGCTACTAGTTGATTTCCACGAGGACTACCAGATCATTTTGAAGTAGTTGTGTTCTACTGCTTGATCACAGAGACCGTGACAAATGATTTGAGCTACCGATGGTATAGTAGTAGTTGTATGCTACTAGTTGATTGTAGAGTGTTGGGTATGTGTTATATTCTTTGCACAACTAGTTTTATTGTTTTCTATGTTGCGCCAGGTTGGTAGGGGCTTTTGAGGGGAGGTTGTTAGGTCCCCGCATCAGGGGTTTAAGGGAAGCTCCTCCGAGATTTTTTTTTTCCTCAGGAAACGTGTCATATTTTTTCCTCATTTTTCATGTCGCCTCAATTTTCATGCCCATTGTTGGGTAGTTTTTTGACACATGGTTTTTGTCGATGGTTTTCTATTTTTGGTTAAGGAATTAGGGTTGTTGACTAATCAATGTCATTGGGTTAGGGTTTTGGATGCCACTCACTCATATAAGTATATTGTATTGTAAACAATGTATCACTATCAATGAATATAGAAAATTATGGTTTTCTCGGTTTGGTTTTCCAGGGGAAAAATCTATGTGTAATGTGTGTATTTCTCATTGTATATTTTCTGTTCTTTTACTGAAAATCTATTTGCAGTAAAATATTGTACAAGGTTAAAATATACATTTGGTATCAAAGATTTGTTGGCTTTAGGGGGACACCTTTAGGGTTAAGGGTTTGGCTTAGGACTGTGATAAGTCTTGTTATAATGGGATATTTGTGGTATTAATTTTTCAAGTGAAAAGTAATGGCGAGCAATCGGAAAATAAAGATTGAGAAGTTTAATGGGAAATGTTTTGAGCTATTGAAACTCAAGATGGAAGATCTGTTGGTGGAAAGAAATCAATGAATCATGGTGGATCCAGGTACTACACCTAAAGGAACTTCAAAAAATGACTGGAAAAAGTTGGATTAGAAGGTGAAGATCACAATCTGACTATGTCTCTTAGATTCAAAATTAATGAATGTGTTAGAGGAAGATACAACCAAATATTTATGGGATAATTTGGGGAAGTTGTATCAGTCTAAGTCCCTAGTAAATAATTTTTTCTTGAGAAAGAAGTTGTATAACCTAAGGATGAGATATGGAGACTTGGTGGCAGATCATTTGAATGCCTTCAGTATTGTGGTAAGTCAGTTAGTATCTGTTAAGATTAAAATTTCATATGAAGATAAGTATATCCATTTGCTGTGATCTTTACAAGACTCGTGGGATAGTCTGGTTATGGACATAGGTAGTAATACAAACACCTTGAGGTTTGATGAAGTGGTCTCATCCTTGTTGTCGGAGCAGATGATACATAAGAACATGGAAGGACAGAGCGCAGATGCATTACTTGTAAGAGGACCCTCCCAAGAAAGAAATAGATCTAAATCCTCAAGTGGGAGATCTAAGTCTAAGGGTAGATCTAAATATCCTGGAAATTTTGTAAAGGTATGTTGGAGATGTGGAAAAGAAGGGAAATACAAGAAGTAGTGTTGATCCAAAATTTAGAAAAAGAAGGGATCTGAAGAAGCTCCTTCTACAGAAGAAAATACCTCCAAGAAATGAGGGGATGTGTACCTGGATTCTTCAGGAACACATGTGGATCACGAGGCATGGTTTTTTACTCAGGTGCATCCTTTCATATGATTCCCCACTGGGAGTAGTTTTGTGAATATGAAAGGTTGATGGAGGTAATGCTTTCCTAGGTGATGACTCGACAACCAGAATCATAGGTTGAGGAAAAATCAAGTTGAAGCTCATATATGGAAGGCTTAGAACAATACCTAGTGTTTTGTACATCTCAAGATTGGTCATAAATTTGATTTCTATAAGCAATATGGACAATGTAGGGGTAAAAAAAATATTTGAAAAGAAAACCTAGAGGATGGTTCGAGGAGCAATTGTGTTGATCAAGGGATTTTGGTTTGGAAATCTGTATAAGATGCAAGGAAGAACTATTAGTGATGGGTGTAATAATTCTATTGTTCATGATATTGGAGTTGAATAAGAAATAAGTCCTATAGTCTTTGGAGAAAAGGTTATGCTATGCTATCAAAGACCAGGGCATATCAGAGAGACGGGTCTTCGACTACTGCACGGTAAAGGTATGGTTGAATGTGTGTTTAACTTCTCTTTGGATTTTTATTTCTGTGAACATTGTGTATATGGGAAGAAAAATCGGGTAATATTCTCCTCTAGTGCAATGAGGGAAGAATAAATTTTACTTCTAGTTCATAATGATGTGTTTGGACCTGTGTCGGTTCCATCATTAGGAAAATCTATGTACTATGTCTCATTTATAGATGAATTCTCTAGGAATACTTGGATATATTTCCTTAGGAAGAAATATGAATTCTTTGACATGTTGAAAGAGTTTAAGGCTCTTGTTGAGAATCAAACAGAGAAAATAATTAAGGTGTTAAAGAAAGATAATGGCATAGAGTTATGCAAGAATGAATTTGAAGAATTATGTAAGAAGTGCGGTATAAAAAGGAAGACGACTACTCCATATATACCTCAGCAGAATGGAGTTGAAAAAAGGATGAACATGATGCTAATGGATAAAGCAAGGTGCATTCTCAGTTCTTTTGGGTTAGGGAAATAATTTTGGGTAGAGGTAGTGGGTATTTCATGTTACCTGGTCAATAGATCACACTCATCAATGTTGGATGACATGACTCCACAAGAGGTATGGAATGGTAAGAAACCTTCTCTCACACATCTCTAGGTATTTGGCTGTGAAGCATATTTTCACGTTCCAAAGGAAAACACGAGTAAGGTAGATAAGAAGGCTGAAAAGTGTATCTTTATTAGGTATAAAGATGGTATTAAAGGTTATAAACTTTGTAACCCAAAAACTAAGAAGGTTGTGTTACACAGGAAGTCCTACCAAGTAAGAAAGAACTAGAGAAAATAGAGTTTGATTTAAAGAATGATGAATTAGAATCTATAGAAGAACATGAATCAAAAGAATAAGATCCTCGTACTCCAATATTGAGGAGATTGGTTCGAGAAAGAAGACTATCGAAAATGTATACTCCATCTATTTTTCGTTCAAATTTTTCTTTGTCTATTACTGATGACGATCCTAGAACTATCAGGGAGGAAATGGATTCCCAGGATGAAAATCTCTAGAAAAAGGGCATGGATAAAGAAATGGTATCCTTGGACAAGAATGAGACTTTGGATCTAGTGGAGTTGTATACTGGAATAAATCTCATTGGAAGAAAATGGGTATTTAAAAAGAAGTTTAATGCAGAAGGAAAAGCGGAGAAATACAAAGCTCAGTCAGTAGCAAAGGGTTATTCCTAGGTTTAGCGAATTGATTTTGGTGAGAATTTTTCTCCTATTGCCAAGCTAACATCTATACGATTTATGTCATTTTTTGTTGCTGCATTTGATTTTGAAGTATAATGGATGGATGTGAAGAAAAAATTCCTACACGAGGATCTGGAAGAAGAAATCTATATGAAGCATCCAAAAAAAATTTCTATGAAGGGAAAGAAGGAGCTGGCATGCAAGATGAAAAAGTCCTTGTATGGTTTAAAACAATCACCAAGGACGTGGTATAAAAAAATTGATACTTATATGATGGTACATGGCTTCACAAGAAACAAAGAGGATCATTTTGTGTATTTTAAATTAATTGGTGATCATTTGATTTATTTGGTCTTGTATTTGGATCACATGTTGTTGATAGGAATGAACAAGGAGATTATCCAAGATGTGAAGACTCAGTTGTTCTCTAAATTTGAGATGAAGGATTGCAGTGCTTCAAATTTAATTTTTGGCATGGAAATTAAAAGAGATAAAAAAAGAGGAAATTCTGGTTAAATCAGTGAAAATATGTCGAGACAATATTGCAGAGGTTTAATGTAGAGGAATATAAGCCRGTCAAGGTCCCTATTCATGTTGCTGTAACATTATATGAAGATTAGTGTCCCAAGACACAATAAGAGGAGGAGGACATGTCTCGTGTTCCATATGTGAGTGYAGTTGGAAKTTTGATGTATGCAATGGTMTGTACTAGACCAAACATTGCACATGCAGTGAGATTTTTGAGAAGGTATATGTCAAAACTGGGGAACGAGCATTGGAAAACAATAAAATGGGTTTTCAGGTATTTGTGTGAGACTGCTAGATATGGATTGTGCTATTAAGTAAGACCAGGATTGAAAAAAGTTTTGGACATACATGGATTTATGGATGCATACTGGGATGGATATCTGGATCGTAGGAGATCTACATGAGGGTATGAGTTTAACCTGTTTAGAGGATCAATTAGTTGAATGAGAAAAAAACATAAGCTTAATACATGGCAACCACTCATGCAAGTAAGGAAGAAGTATAGTTACAAAGATTATATTCATGTATTGGGTTGGTACAACAAGCTATAAGGATATATTGTGACAATCAGAGTGCAATTTTTCTACTGAATAACCTGAATTATCATTCAAAGACAAAGCACATTGATATTCAATATCAATTTGTGAGAGACATGGTTGAAGAAAAGAAAGTGCTTCTAACAAAGGTGGACACTTTGAAGAATGTTGCAGATTCATTAACAAAATCTGTGAGAACTGAAAAGTTCTCTTGGTTTAGAGGATCCATGGGCATTGCTTCCCTGGATCGTTGACTATGTAACCCTGTAACTCCCTGTATGCAAAGAAAAACAACAAGTGGGAGAATGTTGGGTATGTGTTATATTCTTTGCACAACTAGTTGAAGTGTCTGCTACATTGCATTGGATGTGCAGGGGTTTGGGGCAAGCACCCCCGAGAAATTTTTTTTGCCTCAGGAAACATGACACATTTTTTCCTCGTTTTTCATGTGACCTTGATTTCCGTGTCCATTGTTGCGAAGTTTTTCGACACATGATTTTTTCTAATCGTTTTCTATTTCTAGTTAAGGAATTAGGGTTGTTGACTAATCCATCTCATTGGGTTAGGGTTTTGGATGAGGCTAACTCTTATATTTATTTTTTATTGTAAACAATGTATCACTATCAATGAATATAGAATATGCTAGTTTTCCCAGTTTGGGTTTCTAGGGGAAAAATCTCTATGTAATGTGTGTATTTTTCATTGTATACTTTATGTTGTTTTATTGAAAATCTATTTGTAGTAAAATATTGTACAAGGTTAAAATATACATAGAGTATTCAGTGGACTACTAGATGAAGAAAACGTGGAAATATACCTTCCTAGTGAAGAGGGAGCATTGATGTTTAAGATAACAAGCAAGAGACATTCTCCCTAGAGGGTCCTGTGTGGACTAATAGGGGGGGAATGTGGACTTCATCTTGATGTACCCTAGATGGTCAGATGAAGGAACCAAGATAATGGTTTCATGAGGAAACCTTGATATGTCTTCGGGGACATTGATTCCATGAGGGAACCTCGATGTGTCATAGAGAAGACATTGTTTCCATGAGGTAACCTTGATATGTCTTAGACATGTGTTCCATGAGGGTACCACGAAATGTCTAGTATGGACACATTTCATGAGTGAGATGAGACATTTGTTTCATAAGGGAACCTCGATATGTCAAGTATGGTCCAAGATGACTTAGCTTGATCAACCCAAGGGACTCTCCACCCCTTGTAGGATGAGATATCTCAAGTATTGTGGATACCAACTAAATGAAATGTATAAACAAAGGTGAATGGCCCTAGTAAGCATCGAGTGAGCCTTCTCCTAGATTGGGTTGCAGACCAATGGAGATAGGATACATTTATCACAAGGGTGTACTTGTGATAAATGGGCCCAAGTGTAGTCCTTCCTTGATCATGACAAGGAGTGATATGGACTTGATGTGCTTAAGGTGATTCCCATGTATCAAGTAGCATTGGGATTATATTCACTCATAGGGGCGTACCTGTGGTAAATGGCCTTGGTGTAATCTATGTCCTTAGTCATGGTGATTTGACTTGGAATGACAAAGACTTAAAGATGTTGGATGCTATCAGATGTAGACCTAGAGTGAGCCTGATTTCAAAGAGTCAATTGGCTCGGAGGGAGAGTCGTAGAAGGAGTTTCCCCTCAGTTAGGGTGGCAAAGGGACATCTCCCAAGACTTACAAGTGTCATGAGTCTAGAGTGAAGTTTTCATACTTGAGAGATAAGCTTTGGGATGATGAAGAATGTATCCCTCGTTGAGAGGGAGTGTTGATGTTTGGACAACATCATGAATACATTCTTACACACATATATATATGTATATATATGACATGATATTTATAATACAAAGTATAAATATATATATTAAATAAGTAGTTATCTATTATTCTAGGTACACATCCTTTCATGGATGGTCACCATATGGTCTCTATATATGGAACACTCATCATTGTAATAATATATTCATACACAATATTATATTATATGAAAAATAAACACAACAAACATGCTACCCAACGGAAATGAGTAATCCAATGTTTTTGACAATGAAGGAGTGCATTCGAATTGGTAGTAGTCCAGTATTCACTTTGTAGTTGAGTGGGTCAACTGAATAGTTTTTTCGATTTATCAAGTTAGTTATGGTAGTTATAACTATCTTCATTTGATGTAATGTAAATGTATACTAGATATGCATGTCAAAAGTTATGGTTGGTTGTTAATTAATAAAATATAATATAGATTAGTTGTTGTTGGTTCTATAATTACTATGTTTGTTTTTCCTACTTCTATGTATGAATGCATGTATATTAATTTGTTGTATATTATGGTTGGTTGAGTGCACTATTGGTAACTTATTATGGTAACTTATTATAGTGTGTTATCCCTTAGATTACAAAAATGGTTCCATTACTTGTAGTATATTATATAAACTTGCATAATAATTGCATGCATGCATATATGCCGAGAGATGGGGAGATTTTTCAATGGTGGAAGAGAAAATTGAGAATTTTACAAAGAATTACATGATCAATAACTAAGTGAATCTTACACACTCTTACATAGGATAGGGTTCAATTCTTCACAGAGACCCACAAGAGATTTTTAGAATCCATTCCCAMAAAGATTGATAGATATCTCCACAAACTTGCACATGAGCCATTAAATTGAGGACAAGAAGTTGGTGCCAAAATTCATCAASGGAGGTTCAACAAAATTACATGAGTAGGTTGAGAAGATTGTGAAAGACTTCTATAAATAATACGTGATTAAGGAAACAACATCTTTAGACAATGTTAAAAGAATATTTTAGAATGAATTGCATAATAATTAGAAACCAAAAWTCTATTATTAGGGATAGAGACCAAAATKATAACAATAAATACCAATTTGAGACACTTTGAATCCTTTCTTGGAATYCTAACCCTCTAATTCATCAAAACTTTAGTGATCTTTGAATGCCTTTCAAGCATAGAAATAACATTTTAAATAAATSCAAGTGATCACTCACTTTTCTTAGGGTGATTCAAATAGACCAATTTTGATCCATCATCATCATCATCATATCAAATATTTTTTTGTGAAATATCTCACACACATATATATTGTTTAAGTCTTTAACAAT
This sequence comes from Picea mariana, assembly GCA_032191745.1. Classification (NCBI taxonomy): domain Eukaryota; kingdom Viridiplantae; phylum Streptophyta; class Pinopsida; order Pinales; family Pinaceae; genus Picea; species Picea mariana. The sequence continues at coordinate 55,305 of JASDQU010738689.1, forward strand.
TATCATCATCTTCTTTAATTTTTTTTTCAAAATTTAAATATTTAATATTTTTTCCAAAATCATATATATGTTTTTAATGAAACAAAACGCTTCAAAATTTTATTTAAATATTCATTAGGTTAAGATTTTATGGATTATTTTACTTAACATGATCTAAAATTTAAATCAAAATTTGATAAATTTCTACCCAACCAACTGATTTCTAAAAACTAACTTCAATGTATATTATTGTAAAGCTAAAAGTACAATATGACAATTTTAGTTTAAAAGTTTTTAAAATTATAACGTATACATTTCATATAGACCTTTAATACACCAAGACACTTCAAAAGTTGTATTTAAAATACTCATTATATTAAGATTTTATGAATAACGTTTTTGATTAATATGATATGAAGTTTAAATCGAAATTTCATCAAATTTGTATCGAAAGAAGCCACTAAATAACAAGGGCAACCAACTGCTTATACTACCTCTGAAGTTAACAAGATGTACAGTTTGTTGCCATGAAAAAACTAACGAGATCTAGATGGTGTAAAGACTCGGTTAACCATCCCTTCTATTGGTGCTAGTCAATAAAGATCCACTACTGACATTAAAGCTACCCTTGCTCGTGGATCTGGTAATGGACTTGGAGTTGAATCTCTCTCTCGAAATGGAATATCTACAAAGGCAATTACAAGTGCTAAGCGTTGACTAATAACATGGTGAAAGGAAGGACATTCCAAAGATTGGTGCTCATACTAGTGTTGCTTCAACTGAGTCTACTTTAACTGGATAGACTTCTACTGGTCCTACTTCTACTGGTAGATATGTAAAAATCTTATTCGCTTCACATCATGAATCACAACCTCGACTTAGCCTAAGAACATTGCGTCAAATGATGTTGTCACTGAAACTAAATCATGGAGTAAAAGCAACACTCAGATGTAATCTCTACAGACCCGAGCATCAATCGATTGTCAGAGAATTAATTTAACCTTGATATTAATGGTCTCATTAATTTAATTTGTCGAACAACTCGAAGAATGTAATAACACTTTGAACTTACCGACCAATAAACCGTTTAAAAAATGATTTATTGTGTTGATGATGATGATGATTAACGTCCACTAATACCAAATTGGTCTATCATACCTTAAGAGGGTAAGTGATTACTTGCAATTATTTAGAATTTGTTTCTGTGCTCGAAAATAATTAAGAGAATGTTTCCAAGATCGCCATATTTTTGTTGAGTTAATAGGTTAGAAAGGTTGGTAGTGTGACAAATATTTTGAAAATGAGATCTAATATGGCTATAGGATGGACAATCTAAGAGAAAGTGATTTTCATCTTCAACCTTCTTAGTGTTACAAAGGTGACACGCTCTTTCATCCAATGACGTTTTAGGAATTGACCAATGCCCAATTTCACTATGGTGCTCATGAGAATTTGTTCTTATCTTGGCAATGCTTATTTTTTTCTTTACACTTGGCAAAATAGATAGATAATTTTGATCTTCTAGATTAGGGTTGATTACATCCTTATAATACCTTAATTTTTTTTTTCCTGTAACTCTTTATCACACCACATTTTCTCCTTAAATTTTTATTTGACGTTTTTTTTAATAGTATCTTTATTTTGCAAAATGGTTTCTTCCATGATTTTCCAATAGTTTATCCAAGACCAAGAATCTTTATGCCATACTTGTTTGAGTCGATGGTGGTTATGACTCGATTTTGAAGAAATTTTAGGAATCCTCTTGTCTTCCATGTTGTTTAAATTGTTCTTATACATTATGTATCTAGTCATAGCCATGTTATCAAAGGGGGAGAGGCTTGTTTCTAAGAGGAGGATTGAATATGGTGTATTTCCTTTAATTTCGAGATTATAGGATATAAAATTCTTTTGTATTTTCTCTATCTTTCTCTAGGATTCACGAGAGATACTACAATGCCATAATTCACATCCATAAAGAATAACAGGTGTAAAAAGAGTCTCAAAGAGGAGTTTCTTCTTATCCCAACTCCAAAGATGAGCTGGTTTACAATTATTTTCAAGCCCTTAAAAATCTTTCCATCCCCCAATAATCATTTTCTCAATGCTATAATTCCAATTGATCTTGTGGTGAATATCAATTCCAAGATATTTGTATGAAGTCACTTCCTCCAAGTTGTTTTTTTCATATACAAAGGTATCATAAGGGATCTTAATGGATTTAATAATCATGACCTTAGTCTTATCAATATTTACAGTCATACCCCTATTGGAGTAAAACTCCTTGAGGATTCTTAGTTGGTTTTTAAGATCATGGGGACTCATTGCCATAAGAACAATATCATCGAAATAAAGAAGAAGCTTGATGATTATACTAGTGAGAGTAGGGCCGACACAACTTGTTTTTTCCAAGCAATCTTCTAACTTGTCAATGTATATGCCAAAAAGGGTAGGGGACAAGGCACAGCTTTGTTTGACTTTGATATTGCAGTTAATCTCTTTTTACCATCCCTCAGAGTTTTTAAACTTTGAAATAATGTTCTCATACATCCTTATTTCAGCAGCCCTCAACTCGAGATGCACTTTTATCTCTTCCATTCTATTCCAAAGGTTTTTCCTAGGAACCATGTCAAAATCTTTTCTAAAGTCAACAAAACAACAAAAAAGACTGGTTTTAGTATTGTGGAACTCCTCTACAATGATCCTAAAGGTAACAATATGGTCCAAAGTTGAATGATATCTCCTAAAGCTGGCCTGGCCTTTAGCTCTTTTACCATGACTTTCTAGCCAAAGGCTAATCTTCTTTTTTAAAATAATTCTATAAATCTTGTCTAAAATCAGGCTAATCATAATGGTTCTATAATTAGAGGGAATGTTTCTATCCCCATTTTTAAAAATAGAAACAATGAGGCTTTGCATCCAGGGTTTAGGGAAGCCCTTCTTGACTACTAAATTGAAGAGCTTGTGTATGTGAGGGATAAGGATTGACCCTCCGATTTTAAAAAAATTCATCTTGGTAGCCTTCAATGTCCTTATCTTTCCCATTTGCAAGCCAATTAACCCCGAACTCTATGTCATCTAATGAAAAAACTTCTTCCTTTGTAGGGACAATAGGAATGGTGTCCATGGCATTGGGGAACTCGTAAATAATTTTAAGGTAGGAATTCCAGTCCCTTAAGGGAATTCTATTACTTTATTTAGTATTGTGTTTTAGAATTTGGCTCCAAAACTTCTTAGGATCCAGCTTATATAGTTGTGAAATTTGTTCTTGCATTTTATTGATATAGTACATTTTTTTCCTTTTAGTTAGGGCTTTGTACATATTGATCTTATCGAGTTTTAAGGACTCATTAGAAGCATCCCTAATGACTTTCCTAGCAATTTTACATTCTTTATTATGCCAAGGGTTGGTCGTTCAATTATTCTTTTTATAGGACACCTAGGAAGAGAACTTGTTAATAGAAGTGAAAAGGGTAGTTGTAAAATTATGATAGAGTTCTTCAATGTTGTCCTTATAAGTTAGGAGATTTAATTTATTATCTAAATCCTTTAAGAAAATGTAACTTATTTATATATTAAAAAATAATATTTTTGATTTTTTAGATTGAACATTAGATTTATTAATTTAATTTCTCGAACAATTCGAAGGCTGTAATAATCTTTTGAACTTACGGACCAATGAACCCTTTAAAAAATGCTTTATTTTATATATTAAAAATTAATATTTTTTATTTCTTAGATTGAACATTAAGTTTATTGCAGAATTTTTAAAGTCAATCCAAATTAAAACGCTATATACTGCGCGGGGGCAGTATAATAAGTTCAATGTATTTAGTGTTGAATTATTAAAAAAATAAAAAAATTTAATATGGAATTGTGAAAAAAAATACGATAGAACAATTTTTCTTATTTTTTAAAGTAAAAATTGTTCACTCCGCTCACTTTTTAAAGAAAAATTACACAACTCTTCTAATATTGGAAAAACTAAGATTGTATTTTAATATAAATCCCGTGAATTAATTTGTATACCTTACATTTAAGATCGAACTCAAAATCATCCTTCGTGTGAGCCTAGTTCTTGTGTTCTCTTTTTAAAGTTAAATATATAGAATGTATTCCGAAGTTCGTTTATTACTATCTTGAGACAACTTTTATTTCTTATTTTTAATTATTCCAAATTATCCTATGCGAGATGAAATTTATTCAAGACTATGCCCGTTATTAAATGGACAATTAGAAACAATATTCAAAGGTTGGAATCCATCCTCAAGTTTTATGAGATAAATTTGTTACATTCCCTAGTCACTTTAAAGAGTTCTTAAAAAAATTGGAACTCCAATCAATTTTAGTTTATAGCATCAATGCTCGGAAAATTTTCATCTCTATACTTACCAATCCATTTCTATTGTTCCAATCACACCTTCATCACCTCAAATGTGGCTATATAAAAGGACTCGTAGTTCCTAAGACAAGGATTGTATGCCTTGTGTTAATAACATTCTTACCATATTGTAATAACAATCCATCATAAAGACCAACTAAAAAGTTGAACAGGGTGTTTTTGATAACTTGATTTAAAAGCTTATAACAACTCTTTGTAAGAAAAAATGAATATTGTTGGCACCCAGGGTTTTGGGGAAGTTTCTCACACGTGCCACAATCAATATTGTTCTTTCTCCCACGAGGATACATTGTGTGGAACCAACAAGGATCAACATCAACACCAAACAAATAAATATTACGCATGCCAACCCAGTTTTGCACTACATGTAGCGAATATGCACATATCTTTGGGAATATTTTGTAATCAATCACTATCATGACCTAAATGATCATGGGCGAGGGTATGGATGAGTTGGCAAGTTAGTTAGGATTTCCATGCTCTAGGAAGATTTAGGGGCTACATGCAGAGAAGAAAAGCATGTGGATCTTGTGATTTCTCAAGAGAGTGGAGCAAAGTAGAGTGGAGAGAGTTAAAGAAAGAGAAGAGTATACTAACATAGAGTAAATGATTGTAACATAGAGTCAACTAGAACAAAAAAGATAAAGTTTTATGATCAATTTCTTCTGAGTCTTGCATGAGTATGTAATAGAGTCAGAAGTGTCTAGGAATGGATGAATGAGATTAGGGAGCATGGAACAAAGTTCTGTAATAAATATTGTAATAATTTAGAGCACATAGTGCAATCCTCTATTATGAGTCTTTGTATCTGTATGCATTTGAAGCTAATGAATAAAAATACAAAGTCATTTCTCTCTACAATCTAATTTTTTGTTCAATGTTTATCACTCAGTACTTACTTATGGATGAATGCATATATTTACGCCCAAGAGGCTTACTTCTATGCATTGTCCCTTTTCATACGACACAAGACTGTCAATCTTTGTGATTCTCATGGCAGCTTGGGTGAGACCTTTATCTATCCTAGGTTGAAGATTGGATATTCCAATGCCTTGGGGTTTTTGTTGGTCAAGCTTGATGAATCCTTGGTCTTAAAACCCCAAGGATGAGAGTCAGAGAAGAGAAAGTCAGATCCCCTTGGCTATTTAAAGAAATAGTCACATCAGAGGACAATGAGACACAATGTAACAACATTGATGTTGTAGAATATGGTGATGGACCCCTCCAAGAGCGGGAAGAGGCCTTAAATATTGTGAATGGTTTGGCGCAAATGTATGTAGGAAGCTATTTGGGATGCCTAGATAAAGGTAATGAGAGGATATGGAGGAACCCCCTCTTTGAACTACCCCCCCTGTGCATTTGTAATCAAGAAGAAAGAAGTGAATAAAGTGTAGAGATAGGAATCAAATAAAAAAGAGTAGAAGAAAGGAGAAGAAAAGAGATGAGTGAAGAAGAGGTCGAAGTCAACAATACTTTGCCAAGAAGTGTTTCAATATTAGTATCTAGATCACCAATATTTAGTAGTCAACTGGGAAGACAACTCACTAGATTGAGGATAGTGAACCAAGACACAAATCTAAGGCTACTCCTGTTCCATGGGATGGGTGAAAATGATGCAATTCTTTTTTGGTTTACATGTGAATCTATATGCTATGTGAACATAATCATAGATGAAGCATCGAACATAGAACATATGGATACCACCTTTAGAGATAGATCTATGACATGATATGTAAGTACAAGGAGACTACATCGAGGGGACATAATAGGTCCCTGGTAGAGATTAAGAGAGATATGCTTAGATAGTTTCAGAAGCCTAAGTCAGAATCAAAGTGTATCACTAAGATCAAAGAGAGAAATTAATATTCTAGAGAAACCATATGGGACTATGACCAACGGTTCAATATTTTCTTGGATAGGATGACATTTCATAGTCAATATGTTTATCATAGCAAGTGGTTTATTGTAGGATGCCTACCCCATATTCGAGTCTCTCTCATCAAGCAGAAGGTGACAAATCAAGCAGAGGTCATGGATATTGTGATTCACCTAGAGGCTACACTAGGAGGCAGTGAGACATTGGTAGGGTTGTCGTAGGTGCAATCCTAACTTACACATCTCACGATCTAGTTATAATATATCTCTAAGGATAAGGTGGTGCAAAAGCATGTGTGGTGTAGTGTGTGTCATTCGTAATGACACCACATAAGTGAATTTCCTACACCAGGGAAGTACTTGGCGATGGGTGCACCAAATACATTTTTAAATAGACCTTAGACTGAGTGGTGTGATATTGTAAAATAGTGGGGGCATATACCTCCTTGGTGCCCAACAAAAAAAAAATATCAAAATACTACACATACTCGATTTTGTGATTTCTGCAAATCCATGGGGTGAAATGTGAACAACTAGAGGTTGCTTCAATTGATGTAGGAGCACATACAAAATTCCTTTCAGGTTTAGGAAGGATACAGAGGTGGAAGCCACAGAGCACCTGATAGAGGAGGATACCAAGGAGGTTTAAGAGCATGACAAGGATATGGTGGTGGTGGAGGAAGAACACCTATTTGTTTTAATTGTGGTGAAGTAGTGTAACATCCATCCAAATTATATATTTGAGTAAATTTATGTGGTTGTTATTATTGAATATTTATGACATTGAGAAAAACTTTGATTAACATTTTTTATCACCATATTTAATTGACGGTGATAGACATTTATGTAAATTTTATTTTTAAATTTTATTTTATTTAAAATTACTTGAGATAAATTGATGAGAGAACCTATGATAAGAGAAATACTTTATTCCATGGGAAAAGTGAAAAGAGGATATAAACCACTAGGGCAAAAGTGATTGTTGTTCATGAGGACAAGTGTGATCCTACCCCCAAGAATGCGGGAGGTTAGGAAACCAGCTAGAAAATAGTTAGGCCAAGACTCCCAAGAGTTGGGGAGAAGGATAACTGGAAAAAAAGAACAAGACCTAGGCAATATATTATTCTCATATTGGTAAAACAATGGAGAGGGAACAAGTATGGTGTAAACAAGATGTTGTTGAGTACTTGTCTAGAGTTAGAGCTTGGTGGTTCTAAGAAAGAGCCACATTCTGGAAAATTACCTGGAGGTTCTTGACATTCTAATTTTTCAAAACTTTGCAGTTCATATATGTGTATTCAATTCTTGTCAATTA
>JASDQU010738689.1:85197-99319 GCA_032191745.1 Picea mariana
TATTGCTGAGAGTAATTTTGGATCACAACTGTGTACATAGTTTTATATAATATAGATATTTATATTATTATAATGACATCTATTATTATAATGATATATAAACATAAATATCAATATATGTATTATTATAATGAAAACAAAGTTTATTATTTAAAAATGATAACATGTTGTGTTTTAAAATCAAAGTAAATTAATTTGATTTTATAAAAAAATACTTGAATGCCATGTCATTAACATTAAAATTGTTAATAGTATTAACATTACATTCTTAAATTAATCATGTCATAATATTTAGTCAACAATATTTCCTTTGATAAGAACAAAATTACTTTATATTTTAAAGAAATGTTTAATTGTTAGTATTATGAATAGGATATATTACTAAATTAACAATTCCATCACAATTTGTTTTATTTCCTTTGGTAAGAACAAAATTACTTTATATTTTAAAGAAATGTTTAATTGTTAGTATTATGAATAGAATATATTACTAAATTAACAATTCCATCACAATTTCCTTTTATAATGTTACTAATATAAACAAGACATAATTAATAGAGATTTTGTAATTATTGAAACAGTAAAACAGTTGATAGAAATGGTAATTTTTTATTTTTTCAAAAATTAGTGAAATTTACTACAAATGAAAAATAACTTACTATTTTCAAATGTTAAATTTAGTATATTTTAAGTAGAGAGTAAAAACTTACCAAAATATGATAAACATGACTCTACTAATAAAAATGGTAATTGTTGATTTTGTGAAGAACAAATTTTGACAAATACAGTGAAAGTATTACTAAATTAATGATTCCATCACAAATTTGTTTTATAATGTTACTAACATAAACAAGACACAACTAATAGAAACTTTGTAATTACTCAAAGACTAAACTAGTAGTATAAATATCATGAACTGTTAATAGAAATGGTAATGATTGATATTTTCAAAAATTAGTGAAAATTAATACAAATGAAAAATAAATTACTATTTCCAAATGTTAAATTTAGTATATTCTAAGTGGAGAATGAAAACTTACTAAAATATGATAAACATAACTCTTCTAATAAAAATGACAAATGTTAGTTTTGTGAAGAACAAATTGTGAAAGTACATGATTTGATTTTTATTTTCTTTCTGTAGTATTTAATATGTTATAAGTGATGATGGAAAAGTTTCCAAGTATGAAAAAGAGAGTATTTCCAATATAGCAAGTAATTACTAATTTTTATAAATAATCATGTGTAATTACAAGTGGAGAAAAAATTATTTCCTTTAATACAAGATGGGAAATATTTATTTTTCTACTCTTACTCATGAAAAAATTCTTCGAATTGGAATTTTAAGGTGCTACAACCATAAAAAGGATCTCATTCACACTATTTGAGTTTTTTTTCATTAGTTGTACCAAAAGTGAGACCATTTTCTGCAAATCCTTGCACCTTAGCATTGTAAACTTGCACTTTATTTGGTTTCATTAACTATAAGGTATGTTGGATTGATCCCATAAGAATTCTATTTTAACTTGAATATTCAATATTTTATATAGTTTTAAGTGATGATTTTATATAATATGAATGAAGGATATAGTAGAAAATTGTGCAAAGATGGGGAGCCAATCTAGGAGAAAAAAAATATCAGCTCACAAATGTCCTCATTTTCTTGAGGAAGAAAGGAATGCAAAAAGAAGAATAAGGAATAATAACCAACAACAAGCATCACATGAAAACCAACAAAACATCATGGACACTACTACAAAAGGAGATCAAGATCAAAGAACCAACATTTTGAGCCAGAATCTTCAATCCCAATGTGATACTCCTATGTAAGATCATATCCAAAACTTAGATGTTTTGGGAGGAGAGGGAACATCTAGTTGAACATCAAGTACATAAATGCAAGATGGAAGATGTGATATTTTTTCTGAGGGAGGAGCATCAAAGAGGAGATCTAGTTTACCAAGATATATACCAACAACCCTTCCATCACCTCCTCATAGTTAGATTAATGTTGGAGAGAAGATGGCTGACCACACTATTTGACAGCATACAAGTAAGATGTACCAAGAATATTTTTCAACCAAATCTTTAGTTTCTCAAGCCCAACTTCTCACATGCTTATTGAGAAGAAAGGAGATGAGACCTGTATTATGTTTTCTTGGCATTAATGAAGGTGATAAAAATAAGGTCTCAGATACACTACTTAATAATATTAGGTTATCATATGACTTAATTAGTAGCAAAATGCGCACAAAAGACCATAGAGTTGCTCAAAGAGCTATTATGAATGCAATTATAAGTAAGAAGACATCCAATAAAAGGTTGGTCACTGCAACTTCAAAGACACTTAATATTAGTAGAAGAACATTGACAAGAAGGATTTCTATTAGATAACAACTTGAAACCATAAACCCTAAACTTAATTGGGCAATAGTGTGCAGGGGTCCTAGAAATGAAAAAGTTTCAAATGAATGGTGCAACATGATAGTTGAATTTTGGAATGAAAATTCCAGAGTTTCATCAAATAGAAGAGATGCCTTGACACACAGATTATCTCGTGGTGTTAGGGAGGAGCACCAAAAACACTTACTAGACATTTCACAAACTGAGTTATTCCACAAGTTCCAAGATGCACATCATGATATTTTCATTGGGAAATGAAATTTTGAAGAAATAAAGCCTTAGTATATACGGCCCAATAAAGTTCGTGACACATGTTGTTGTAGGTACCATGTGGAATTCAACTATTACTATAATTTCTTTCGTAATTATAGGTTACAATTCCAACCTGCAAATGAAGCCCCTCCATTACATGTCACAAAATTCATCAAGACTTTACTTTGTGAAAGGGGAGAAGGATTGAATTTTTATCATATGAAGCATGTTAAAAATAAATGTTACAATCGCCTTAATTTAAAGAAATGGAAGGATTGTGCATAGGATTATTTAGATGATCTGATTAAAAGGAAGATGTTCAAGTGTGTTACATTTTCTTTATCTCATGGAGGTGAATGAAGAAGGATTGACTTGGTTGAAGATGATGTTCCCATCAGAGAATTCATCAATACATTTAAGACCAATCAAATTTATAGATATGTCCAGCATAGCCACACAACATGATGGCAAGAATTACAATTTTGAACTAGTAGAGACACTTTTCCATTTGTTGTTGACTTTGCAGAGAACTACACCTTTTCTCTACAAAAGGAAATGCAAAGCCAATATTACCATTTAGAACAAGTTACAGTTTTGGTCCATATATCTTATAGGCATGCAAAGGAACACATAGATGGAAGACAAGGCACACGAGAACAACGAATAGTGATCAAAGAGGTTCATTTTTATGTTAGTGATGATTCAGAGCATGATACACTTTTTCTGCAACAATCTCTCAACATATTTTTTGATTCTCTTATAAAGGATAGAGGTGTCACATTCAAAAAACACTTGGTCTAGTCAGATGGTTGTGCAGAGCAATTCAAGTTGGCAATATCATTTTACTGGTTGTGTCGACTTCATCGTAACATCAAAATTATACATACATGGAGATTTTTTGAAAGTGGTCATTGAAAATGAGAACATGATGGAGTTGGAGCTTGTATTAAACGATCCCTTAGGAGATACCAATGCGGTTTGATTCTAATATGATGCTAGATGAAAAAGGTGTTGTTGATTTGTGTACACACAATTTGTGTCATGGGCCTGATGATAGGAGTGATAAGTTTGTTTCTAGGTTCTTTTGGCATATAACTGATGTTGATTGTGAGCATGCTTATTCATGTAAAACTGTACCATGTACAAGGTCTCTTCATTCTATTAGAAACATAGATCACACTGATTGGGTTTTACATGTTAGGGATCATTCTTKCTATTGTGCATATTKCATAGGGAATGGATTCCAAGAGACATGTTTAAATGTAGAACAAGGATTTTTTGAAGAATGGAGACAAATTGTGTTAGAACCCTTAGATCACGTTGGTCCAACTCAGGTGCTCCTTCCAACAAAATATAAAGACGAGGGCTCCCAATTCTCTCCAGACTATGATATTATTTCTCGATTAGTAAAAGAAGGTACGCATGCATGTATATATATTTTTAAATAGTTAAATATATGGAATTGATGGGTATATTTAAATTTTATATTGTGACTAGATATCAATTGAATTTAGCATGTTTTTTAAAGTTTCAAATATGTATAAATTGTCATATAGGTGATGTATTTGTTGTTATAGCACCTCCTAACAATGTTGAAAACATTGACTATTATTTGTTGCGATGTACTACTATTAAATGCAAATTGTTGGATAGCGAAATTAATAGTGATGGAAAATATTTTGAGAGAGGCTCTATTATTCTCAAGGGGAAGTACTTTATGCAAGTGGACAACAATAGGACTGGAAATATGTTTGAAGAATATGAGCCACATAATGTGGTTATGCAATACAACCATCATGTAATTGCTACTCATTTTCCATTGTCGTTAATGAAAGGATGTGGAAATCGACGCCAAAGATGGAAGTTGGGACTACATGATCATGAAAGGGTATTGGAGATCCTTTCATTCAGAGTTGATCCTACTATGTAGAAAGTCTCATGTATAATCAATTTACATTGACATAGTATTTAAATAAAATAGAATGTAAGAAGTTTAGTATAATAAAATATTCTCATCTTAATTTTTAATGAAGTGTGTTTTGCACTTTCTTTTTCATTAAATTCATAAAGTTTATGTAAATTGTGAAATCTCATGTATTCTAAATATAGTTTTATTTTATAAACAATTTTTATTATTCAATATTTTTAAATTGAATTTATCCATATCCCTATCAATATTATGGGCTTATTAAATACCATTAAATTTTAAGCATTTATTTCTTAGATTTTATGTGATGCTTATATTCAAATTGATTTTTTAGAATATTTTAATTGTGTTAAAATTTAATAAATATAGTGTGCACTATAATTAAAAAATTCTTAATAAGATTGAGTTTATATATATATAATAATATATTTTTAAGGTGACTACTAAAATTTATGGAGGTTTTTGATTTGACTGTTAAATTTTAAGGAGGTATACATACCCTACTCCCTTTAGATCTGAACCTATAATCTCTTAGGATGAAAAACATGTTTTTAATCAATAGATCCACTTAGACTATATATAAAAACATGTAAACCTACTCAAGATATATATATATATATATATAAGATACAATTAAGATAGAAAATTTAAATTCATCTAAAATTAATTAAATAAAATTTTAAAATTTACTTTTCCTTAAATAAAAGTTTAAATTTAAATAAATAAAAAATAAAATTATTATCGATTTAATATAGATTGAAAGTTAAAATCTTTATGTATGTAAATTTGTCCTTTAAAAAATATACATAAAAAACACATATACATTAAAAAAAACACATATACAGTTGAAAACACAATTAAGTACAAATTTCAAAATAATAATGTATACACGTGTAAAAAAATATACATAAAAAACACATATACAGTTGAAAACACAATTAAGTACAAATTTCAAAATAATAGTGTATACACGTGTAAAAGCAATGTTATCAAACAAGAAACACTAAAATTCACTAGATTGACTGCTATCATCATCGATAGAATGAGTACTATCATCTCTAGGTTGAGTATTATCATCAACGGGGTATAAAACTCGTCTAGTAAAAGTCAAACCCTGTCAAAAAAAATATCGAATTAACAGTTAACATATACATATACATTTAGGTATAAATTATTGAAAAGTAAACAAAAATATATATATATATATATATCTTACATGTTCAATGTTTTGGGTACCTGTTGACTATCATTTATGTGTTGATTAGAATTAAGATTAGAATCAAATGAATATGAATTAGGAGAATATTTGAAAACAAAGTAAAATTATTGATTAATAAAATTCTCTAAACATAATTTAAAAAATAAAATAATAAGAAAAATAATTTTGAATAAATCAATTTTTATATTAAATTTTCAATTACCTGAATATTTGTGAATTACGTGAGTATTGGTGAGCTGAAAATCTATAGGATGAACTTCTTTTTGAACAGTCTCATCATGGTCATTGTGTTTAGATGATGGTGTTACACAATTCGGTGGATTTCCATATGGCGTGGATACCATCTTCAATAGTTGGTTTTTGGTTATATTATTTATATATATATATATATATATATATATAATTGGAAACATAAATAAATGATTATTTATTTAATATTATATATGTTAAAAATTTTGAATGTATAATTAAAATTAAAATTAAATATATTTAGGTATTTTAATGTAAATTTTACCAGTTCAAAATCTAATCTCATTGATATATTTTCCAAATCTCGTCTCAACATCTCTGGTAAGAGGTAAGGGAATGGGTGGTTCAAGAATTTGATCATCACCTACAACTAATGCATTATCTTCCATCTCCATAGTATCACATTGAACCATATCTCTATGTGTAGGCTCATATGGATCATCATGCTTAGGTATATGATCACCCTGAATGCCATGCTCAAAATGATCTTGATATTTATGTGTAGGTTGTAATCCACTCACCCAATATTTTTCTTGTTGGAAGGACATATGTAAACCTCTACAAATAGCTATATAAGTTGCACCTCTGAAACATGCCATTGGTGGCATCAAATAAAGCATCTAGATTGCCTCTCAAACTCACTAAGTGTTGAAAAGAAATAGAAAAATCATTAGGAATTGTTTTGGATATTGTGATGGACCACAAGGATGTCTCAATGAAGATGGATAATCATATATATCTTGTAATAATGGTGGGTGAGGAGGATGACAATGGTGGATGAATCTTCTCAAAACAAGATTTTGGACCATGTTGTCTAAAAAAATCTTCTTGGTTACTATTAGGAATAATGGTATAATTTGTAATAAAATCATTTAGTTTATGTATGGTAACTAGAATGTTCTTAGAAACTTCCTCACAAATAGATCTAATCACTACATCTACCTCAAAATGCGCAACATGAACATATGTATGTGGAGTATCACCACATAATCCTCTGGCGTTTGCAAGTGCACCAGGTCTAATATGGAAATCTCTTAGGTGACCTAAACCCTTACCACCATGGGATGGAGTGATAATATAGTCCATTGAAACTCCAAAATAAAATTTCATATGCAACATTAAAGCAAAATAAATTAAAATCTCATCATTATTTGGAAGACAACCCTAGGCACAAATAAACCTAGGGTAAATAGCAGCATCAATTTTGGGATGTACACACGTAGTAACTCTATATCCTCGAATCCTAGCTTTAAAATAATAATAAGGGAAATCCTCCTACACATTCTCTCATCCAAACTCTCGAGGGGGCTCCCACAACTCCCAAAATTTTCTATCACCACATATGCTCTCTCTCATGGCCTTAGTGATGAGTTGGAACATCCTAGACTGATCTGGATCAAAAATTTGTATGCATTGTAGAGGTGATTGCAAACTATTATGCCTATGGATTATGTTTTCATAATTGTTTTCAGTAGGGAATATGTTTCTAAGTGTTCCAAACAATGTATTTAACTAGTGTTGAAAGTATACCCAATGTTGAATGGGGTTATAATTCTCCATTTGCCATGGGTAAAAGCATGCTAATGTGTCTCAGTATGGGAAAAAAGAAAGAAGAGTTGAAATAAAAATAACATAGTAAAACTTTCAAACGAACCTATTAATCAATTTACCGAACCAGAAAACAACAAATTACACGTAGGGTTGGGAATTTAGGCAGAAGTATGTTCTCACCAATATAGATGTTCGTGCGAATCTGTATACACCACAAATTCGGGCGAACATATATTGAATATATATGGTATACACAAGTTCGGGCGAACATGAATTCGATCGAACATCGAAATCTGTATACACCACAAATTCGGGCGAACATATATGGTATACACCACAAGTTCGAGCGAACATTCCATGCATATGAATTGAATATATACTGTACAAACTACAAGTTTGAGCGAATATGAATTCCATCGTACAATCCAATCTTTCAGTCTCAATCAAACTTTCTTTCACTTTGTATGAGCTTAAACAAGTTGAATGCAGGTGGATGATAGTCAAAACTTCAATTCCAATGCTTGGATTGACTGCAATAAGCAATGGCACTGTGAAGGTCCTCGTTGTAGAAGCTTTGAGAATAATCCATGGAGGGCGGACAACTTTCAACGAAACTGTTTAATTTTCTATGGCACTGTGAAGGTCCTCGTTGTAGAAGCTCAAAGAATAATCCACGGAGGTTGGACAAATTTCAACGAAACTGTTTAATTTTCTGTAGAGATTCAGGCCAAATTGCTAATATGCCGTTGTGGATGTTCCAAATATGAAATCATTGCTCAAAGGTTCTTCAAAATTTGCAGTCGTTGTGGATGTTCCAAATACGAAAGCATTGCTTGAAGGTTCTTCAAAATTGCTTTGCAGGGTGATAATGCATCTGCATTGGGTGGGTAATTGAGTGGGAGGAGAGAAACGAGGGAATATAGCAAACTCGGGTTTGGGGTTTGTGTAGCTGGGGCCAAAAAGACAAAACAATACTGAATAAACTAGGACGAATGTCTGAAAGGGAGGATACAAATTTTCGGAGTCTTCATTTTAGAATGAAAAAATCTTTAAATTTGTTGTTTAATCTCTTCTTTCAATTTTCATTTTAGAATGAAAAAATCCTTAAATTTGTTGTTTAAACTCTTCTTTCAGTTTTCTAAGATTCAAAGAGTCGTTATACTTTTACATTGAAATTTTAGTAAAGTGATGTTCATAGCTGAATTTTCTGAAATTTTATACAGGCCATAGATATCTATTTATGGACACAAAGCCTATTACTCTCATTTCCTAGTAGAGTTCGTATCTTATATAAGTAATATGATGTATGTTCTGATTGTTGACATATTTAATAATTATGTTTGTATCTTTAATAATTTTAATTTAATGGAGGGCTTAGCGACATATCACTTAAATAAAACGTTGTTTCTAAAAATAATTATATAAACTTATCAATCAAAAATATCTAAATTTGCATGGAGAGCTTCACCTGTATATCACTTAAATAAAATATTAAATAAAACATTGTTTCTAAAATAATTATATAAATTCATCAATCAAAAATATTTAAATTTACTAAATCATGTTATATAAAAATATTCATATTAGATATCATTTTCGGGATTAATTGTGTAGTGTAAGTCATTAATCTATGACCCATATCCATGAGTACTAGTCGCAATTGACCAATAATTCTCATGATTTCAATAGTCCACTTAGCTCTCATTGCATCGGGTGATGCTCACAGAGGTGAAGAAATGAGATTGAAACCAGTGAAATGAATCGCATAGCATCAATCATCACTTCTGGGGCTTGCACCTGGTAACCAAGACTTCCCAGGTGGTCATCCATCCCAAGACGCCTCTGGCTCAAGAGTGCTTAACTGTGGAGTTTTCCCCACAATCAAACCCACTTAGCTTGCTACCCCATTTGCAAAACCTTAGAAAGTATTGTGTCTTATGAACTATCTAGATAGAGCTCCCTTCACTCTTATTATTTAAACATAGAGGGGCTTTTGCAGTGCAACATATTAGATATCATTTTTGAGATTAACTGCGTAGTGTAAGTCATTAATTTATGACCCATATCCATGAGTATTAATCGCAATTGACCATCACTTTTGGGGCTTGCACCCGGTAACCAGGACTTCCTAGGTGGTCACCCATCCCAAGACGCCTCTGGCTCAAGCGTGCTTAACTGTAGAGTTTTCCCCACAATCAAGCCCACTTAGCTTGCTATCCCATTTGCAAAACCTTAGCAAGTATTGTGCCTTATGAACTATCCAGATAGAGCTCCCTTCACTCTTATTATTTAAACATAGAGGGGCTTCTGCAGTGCAACATAGTAGATATCATTTTGTGGATTAACTACGTAGTGTAAGTCATTAATCTATGACCCATATCCATGAGTATTAGTCGCAATTGACCAATAATTCTCATGATTTGAATAGTCCAATAAGAGTGAAGGGAGCTCTATCTGGATAGTTAATAAGGCACAATACTTGCTAAGGTTTTGCAAAAGGGTTTAGCAAGCTAAGTGGGCTTGATTGTAGGGAAAACTCCAAAGTTAAGCGTGCTTGAGCCAAAGGCGTCTTGGGATGGGTGACCACCTGGGAAGTCCTCATTACCAGGTGCAAGCCCCGAAAGTGATGATTGATGCTATGTGATTCATTTCGCTGGTTTCAATCTCATTTATTCACCCCTGTGAGCATCACGCGATGCAATGAGTGCTAAGTGGACTATTCAAATCATGAGAATTATTGGTCAATTGCGAATAATACTCATGGATATGGGTCATAGATTAATGACTTACACTACGTAGTTAATCCCAAAAATGATATCTAATATGTTGCACTGCAGAAGCCCCTCTATGTTTAAATAATAAGAGTGAAGGGAGCTCTATCTAGATAGTTCATAAGGCACAATACTTGCTAAGGTTTTGCAAATTGGGTAGNCCACCTGGGAAGTCCTCATTACCAGGTGCAAGCCCCGAAAGTGATGATTGATGCTATGTGATTCATTTCGCTGGTTTCAATCTCATTTATTCACCCCTGTGAGCATCACGGGATGCAATGAGTGCTAAGTGGACTATTCAAATCATGAGAATTATTGGTCAATTGCGAATAATACTCATCGATATGGGTCATAGATTAATGACTTACACTACGTAGTTAATCCCAAAAATGATATCTAATATGTTGCACTGCAGAAGCCCCTCTATGTTTAAATAATAAGAGTGAAGGGAGCTCTATCTAGATAGTTCATAAGGCACAATACTTGCTAAGGTTTTGCAAATTGGGTAGCAAGCTAAGTGGGCTTGATTGTGGGGAAAACTACACAGTTAAGCGCGCTTGAGCCAGAGGCGTCTTGGGATGGGTGACCACCTAGGAAGTCCTGGTTACCAGGTGCAAGCCACAGAAGTGATGATTGATGCTATGTGATTCATTTCGCTGGTTTCAATCTCATTTCTTCACCCCTGTGAGCATCACTTGATGCAATGAGTGCTAAGTGGACTATTCAAATCATGAGAATTATTGGTCAATTGCGACTAATACTCATGGATATGGGTCATAGATTAATGAATTACACTATGCGGTTAATCCCGAAAATGATATCTAATATGTTGCAGTGCAGAAGCCCCTCTATGTTTAAATAATAAGAGTGAAGGGAGCTCTATCTGGATAGTTCATAAGGCACAATACTTGATAAGCTTTTGCAAATGGGGTAGCAAGCTAAGTGGGCTTGATTGTGGGAAAAACTTCATAGTTAAGCGCGCTTGAGTCAGAGGCCTCTTGGGATGGGTGACCACCTGGGAAGTCCTAGTTACTGGGTGCAAACCCCGAAAGTGAATGTTTAAAAAATATTCATAAAATCATATTGCTTAAAATAATTAAATTCATGAATTTTACACTTTTATAAAATACTTCAATGAAATTAATTATTTCTTCAGTCAAACAACACTGGAAAATGTAATCGATACTAAAAGCTAGATACTAAATGTATAATAGATGCTTAAATATGGTAAAAGCTAGATACTAAATTTGTAAGATGTGTTTTAGAATGATAAAATATGGTAAAACTACACTAAACCCATATTATATGCTAGGAAAGTATTGAAGATTTCCAAATATGCGTCTTCGTAGTGTATGGTATATTTGTTAAATATAATATATAAATTTAAATTAAATACCTAAAATTTCTAAAAATATATATTGAGTAACTATCCTGAAAAGGATGGACGATTTTTTATATATATAAATCTGTACAATTTATCCTTATCATTTCATTTTTTTTCTTTGATATAGTTAGCATTTCATAATTCTTTTCTACTGGAGGTTTAGTAGCAAAAAAAAATCTGCCACAATTAAGGTGCAGCCAAACTCATCCTTCTCACACATCTTTTTTCTCACCCGTTACGAGGGTTTCAACAAAGCTGATCAACGTTCTGAATGTCGAGTGTATCATTCCTTATAACTGCTGGCTCAATAAGCGTTCAACTGAGTTAAAGGTGCTGGTATTTAATATACTTCTAATAACTTTTTATTTTATTTTTTTAATAAATTTTCTATATTTTGTGATTGGACTAAATATTTAGGGAAAAGTTAATATATCAGATCATGATATTTCAACGTTCAATTGAATCAGAGGTGTCACCAAACTCCGAGTGGTTACAAAACTGTGTCCTCAATATTCATTAAATAAGTTATTTTGGAATAAATAAGTTATTTTGGAAAATATAAATGTGTTTTTTGAATTTTTATTTTATAATTTTTTTATATAAAAAAAATAAACCTTTTAATCTATTTAAAGTTGTTTTAATCATCACTAGTAAAGTACTCAATTACTCACTCTGCCTTTGAACCCCTCGATTAAAGGGCAAATTGACAGGCGAATTGATCCATGTTAAATGTATGGCCTCTTAAATTTCGGCTAAGGCAAAACATACATCGTCTATATAAGTTGTACTCACGTCACCCAATCAATATCAAGGCAGTCCATCCATAGCGGTTTCTATTTACCAGAGGTATGACCTTACCAAACCTAAAAAGTACCCGATTGACTTCTGACCGTAGAGAGATGTAGCCAGATCATTAATCATTGCATGGGTATATTAATGCACTAGTTTTATTTACTTGTTTTTCAATAATAATGAGGAAATTGTGGAAATTGTTTTTATTATAATTTAGTTGAAGGTTAGGGGAATTTGTTTTTTAATTTAATAAATATTTATTATTATTAAATAATTATTGAAATCATTTATTAAAAGACTGATATTTTTTAAGAAAACATTTATTAATATAAATTAATGTATTTAAAACGACAATTTTAATTTTTTAAATTTCATTAACTAATATTTATGCTAAAAATGAATTGATTAATTGTAATGCTCCCATAAAAATTTAATTTATGAAATTCAAAATCAGATATTTAAATTTATTTTTGTTTTTCAATTTTAAATTGAAGTTTGAATATATTTTTTAAATTGTTATGAAATCCACATGCATTAAAGGTTGAATGACTTTGAGAAATTTATTTAAAAGCATGTTTTTTTTAATTGGACAACAAAAACAAATCAATCAATATTGATTTGTTTATTAAATTATTATTTTAATATAAATATTATTTTTTACATTTTTATTTTTTGTTTTACAGATTCAAAATTGCAAATGGAAGATTATAACCCCATTCAACATTGGGCATACCTTCAACACCAATTAAATACATTGTCTCAAATACTTAGAAACATACTCCCTACTGAAGACAATTATGAAAACATAATCCATATGCATAATAGTTTGCAATCACTTCTACAATGCATAAAAAACTTTGATCCAGATCAGCCTAGGACGTTCCAACTAATCACTAAGGCCATGAGAGAGAACATATGTTCTCATACACAATTTTGGGAGTTGGAGGAACCTCCTCGAGAGTTTGGACGAGAGAATCTGTGGGAGTATTTCCCTTATTATGCTTTTAAAGCTAGGATTCAAGGATATAGAGTTACTAGGTTTTCACATCCCCAAATTGTTGTTGCTATTTACCCTAGGTTTACTTGTGCCCATGGTCGTCTTCCAAATAATGATGAGATTCCAATGTACTTTTCTTTAATGTTGCTTATAGAATTTCATTTTGGAGTTCCAATGGACTATACTAGCACTCCATCCCATGGTGGCCAGGGTTTAGGTCGCCTAAGAGATCAGGTCCCCTAAGAGATTGCCCATAGTTTCATCCTAGATGGTGCACTTGCAAACCCCAGAGCATTATGTGGTGATACTCCTCATACATATGTTGATGTTGCACATGTTTAGGCACATGCAATGATTAGATCAATTTGTGAGGGAGTTTCTAAGAACATTCTAGTTACCATGCATAAACTAAATGATTTTATTACAAATCATCCCATTATTCCTAATAGTAACCAACAAGATTCTTTTAGACAACATGGTCCAAAATCTTGTTTTGAGAAGATTCATCCACCATTGTCTTCTAGTCCTCTTCACCCACCATTATTACAAGATATATATGATTATCCATCTTCATCGA
>JASDQU010738689.1:121379-134517 GCA_032191745.1 Picea mariana
ACCGAACCGATAGCAAGGACGCCTTATTTGATGTCGAACCTGGAGTTACAAGAGTTGAAAATGCAACTGAAGGAGTTGCTAGACTTAGGACCGGTACATCCAAGCATGTCACCATGGGGTACGCCTGCTATTTTCATTTGAAAGAAGGATGGGTATTGGAGGCCCTGCATTGACTACCATCAATTGAACAAGGCCACAATCAAGAATCAATATCCGTTGCTGAGGATTGATGATCTGTTCGATCAAATAAATGTCACGATGGTGTTCTCCAAGATCGATTTGCGATGAGGGTATCACCAGTTACGGATCAAGGAGGATGATGTCCCTAAGACCGCCTTTAAGACTAGGTTTGGGCATTACGAGTTTATTGTTTTACCGTTTGGACTGACAAACGCCCCAGGGGTATTTATGAGTTTGATGAATGGGGTGTTCCACGAGTACTTGGACAAGTTCATCCAAGTATTCATTGACAATATTTTGATCTACTCGTGGATGACAGAGGAGCATGACGAGCACTTGCGCTTGGTACTACAGTGTCTGCGAGAGAAAATATTGTATGGGAAGTTGTCCAAATGCTCTTTTTGTCAATCGAAGATTCACTACTTAGGGAATGTCATCTCCATCAAAGGCATCGCCGTGGATCCAATGAAGGTCGAGGCTATTATGGAATGGCTTCCGCTGACGAATGCCCCAAAAGTGCGTAGCTTCATGGTTTTAATAGGATACTATCGACGGTTCGTTGAGGGATTTTCGAAGATAGCAAATCCGATCACGGAGTTGCAGAAGAAGAACAAGAAGTTTGTTTGGACCGAGAAATGTGCGGAAGCATTTCGGAGGCTCAAGGAATTGTTGACAACAACACCGATACTAAAGGTCCCTGACATGGACGTGGACTTCTTGGTATGCACTAACGCATCTAGGGAAGGCTTAGGTGGGGTCTTGATGCAAGATAGACGAGTGATCGCTTACATTTCGAGGAAAATCAGAAGGCATGAGGAGAACTACACGACGCATGATTTGGAGTTGTTAGACATCGTATATGCCTTGAAGGTTTGGAGACACTACCTTGTTGGATGAAAATTTGAACTAAAGACTAACCACTGTGGACTATAACACATCTTTACACAAAGTGACCTGAACATGTGACAACGATGTTGGTTAGAATTTCTTAGCGAGTACGACTTCGAGATTACTTACATAAAAGGAACAGTGAACCGATAGGCGGATGCATTGATTCGGAGACCACACATCTTTTCAGTGTTACCTCTTCAGACGAATCTACGTGAAAATATTCTAACTTTACAATGTGACGATGACTGATACAAAGAGGTCGAGGGTTTTATCAGACAAAACACAATGATGGTACCATGATTTGAAGGATTTTCATTTGATAAAGATGGTTTATTGAGGTCTAAAAATCGTATCTATGTACCGCCGAATGACGAGTTGAGGATGTTTATCCTGAGCGAGGCTCATAGAGCAGTTTACATGGCTCACCCGGGAGTCACGAAGATGAGGGCAGACCTTAAACCCTTATTCTTCTGGAAGGGAATGAAGGCAGACATAATCAACTATGTGGCCAGATGTGTAGAATGTCAATAGGTAAAGGCTGAACATAGACACTCAGTAGGATTACTACAACCACACGCTATTCCAAAATCGAAATGGGAGGTTATTTCAATGGATTTTATTGTTGGATTTCCACTAATGACAAGGAGACATGACTTGATTTTCGTATAAGTAGACACTCTGACGAAGAGTGCTCACTTTATTCCCATGCGTACAACGTATCAGGCACCTGACATAACTAGAGTTTTCATCAGTTAGATTGTGAGGCTGCATGGCGTGCCTAAGAGGATTATATCTTATCGAGGATCAATGTTTACTGGACGATTTTGGACAAGTTTCCAAGAGGCCTTGGGAATGCAACTTAACTTTAGTACTGCGTATCACCCGGAGACTGACAAGCAGACCGAATGAATGAACTAGACCTTGGAGGACATGTTGTGTATGTACATGATGGACCAAAAAAAGCATTGGGAATATTTCTTTCCACTAGTGGAGTTTGCATACAACAACAGTTACCAGAGCACCATTACGATGGTGCCTTTCGAGTTTCTTTACGAGCGACCATGTCAGATGCCTTTGAGTTGGAATCAGCTTGAGGATAGGGTCCTGGTGGCACCAGAAGCAATCTAAGAAATGGAAGAGAAAATTCAAACAATAAGACAAAGGATTAAAGAAGCGCGGGATCGACATAAGAGTTATGTCGATGTGCACCATGTCGACCGTAGTTACAAGGTCAGTGATCGAGTCTTATTGCGGGTTAAACCACATAAAACATAGTTACCAACTTAATGAAAACTGTGACCTCAACAAGAGAACTTTGGCCCAAAAATCCCATATTTTTCCCAAAAAAACATGAAAATCAACCCCAAATAAAAAACGTGTGCTACCAGTAGCACCATTTTTTCAAACGGGTCAAAATTACAACATCTTTCAAACATGGCCTTCAAATCTCATACAGTAGCACAGGAAAGCCTTCAAATCGACACTTAAATAAAAAAATGATGTTATAGATTTTGATTTTTTTTCAAAACGTTAAATTTATAGATATTTTGAAATCATATTTTTAGCAATCGGTACCTTTAAAACCAAAACCGCAAAATCAACCATCAAATTGAAATGAACTGCTACCGGTAGCACCCATTTTAAATTTGGGGTATTAAAGTGAGATTTTTTTTAAAGTGATAATCGAAATCATCGTTACTGCAAAGAAAACCATCAAATCAACCCTTAAATGCTTACTTTTTAAATCTTATTTTATCATTCCAAACACAACATAATATATAATGCCATGAAAACAATACATTTAAAAATATATATTCAAAACCTAAATTTGGAAAAAAAAAACATTAAAAAATGATGAATAAAAACAAAAACTAAAAAAGAATGATTTTTTTTTTTAAATTACCCCAAAAAAATAATTTATAAAAAAATATTAACAAAACATTAAAATTAAGAAAAATTCATTGCAAATTTAAAAAATAAATAAAAATCTATATAACTATATTATATAATAATAATAATTATTATTATTGAATAAACACTCATGAACGGCTATGTTGTATAGAGTACTTTGTTTAATTTTATATTCTCTTTTATATTAAATGTTTTATGAAAACGTAATCTTATAGGTAAAAAGTATGTCAATTATATCATGTAGGTTAAAAGTATCATAATTATATCGTGTATTTAAACATTAAAAGTAAAAAAAAAATTAAGGTATTTTTTAATTATATTATAGAATTTTTAAACCATATCATATGTCATATAATCGTGCACCAAACAAATTTAATTTTGGTTTTAAATTATTTTCCAAACATTATTTGATAATATTAATAAAAAAAACTATTAAATTGAAATTACTAAAAAAATTGTTAGTTATTTTTTATTTTCAAAAATTTTAAAAATGTAATGTAATATGTGTTGGCATGCACAACCAATCATGTTGTAGATTTGTGTATTGTTATAATTTTAAGTGAAATTTAATGTATTCATAACATTACTTTAAATAAAATTTACATAATATTAAAAATAAATACAAAATTTCATAAAGTGAAAATTAAAATAATTAAAAGGAGAAATAATTATTAGAAAAATTAGTTTCAAAAACAATTACTCTTTACCAAATATAAATAGTTTTCCAAATTTTAAAAATGATTTGGGTAGAAATAGGACATTAATTAACAAATAATAATACAAATCAATGAAGAAATATCAGTTATTATTATATAATAATTCAATAGTTATATTCATGGGTTTTGTTGAGTTTTGTTGGCTGGAGGGGTATCGCCCAGCCCCCACGGGCAAGGGCCCTTGTCCCATGGACTTTAGACTTTACTAGTCAAATCGCTGGGTGGAGGGGGCCCTTGTCCCACAAACAAGGGGGTCTCATACCCCAATTTGGTAACTTTTCATTCTCCACTTAGAATATACTAAATTTAACATTTGGAACGAAAGAGACCCTTGTCCCACAAACAAGGGGGTCTCATACACCAATTTGGTAACTTTTCATTCTCCACTTAGAATATACTAAATTTAACATTTGGAAATAGTAATTTATTTTTCATTTGTATTGATTTTCACTAATTTTTGAAAATATCAATAATTACCATTTCTATTAATAGTTCATCATATTTATACTACTAGTTCAGTAACTACAAAGTTTCTATTAGTTGTGTCTTGTTTATGTTAGTAACATTATCAAAGAAGTTTGTGATAGAATCGTTAATTTAGTAATATATCATATTCATAATGTTAACAATTAATATTTCTTTAAAATATAAAGTAATTTTTTGTCTTACAAAGGAAATATTGTTGATTAAGTATTATGCCATGATTAATTTAAGAATATATTGTTAGGAAATATTATTATTACTTGCTATATTGGAAACACTCTTGTCATACTTGGCAATTTTTCCTTCATCACTTATAACATATTAAATACATATTAAATATGACAAAAAGAAAAAATTACATTCACTCTACTTGTCACAATTTGTTCTTCACAAAATCAACAATTACCATTTTTATTAGTAGAGTCAAGTTTATCATATTTTGGTAAGTTTTCACTCTCTACTTAAAATATACTAAATTTAGCATTTGATAATAATAATTTATTTTTCATTTGTAGTAAATTTTATTAATTTTGAAAAAATCAATAATTATTGTTTCTATCAACTAGTTCACTTTTTCAATAATTACAAAGTCTCTATTAATTATGTCGTGTTTATGTTAGTAACATTATAAAAGGAAAATGTGATGGAATTATTAATTTAGTAATATATCCTATTCATAATACTAACAATTAAATATTTCTTTAAATTATAAAGTAATTTTGTTCTTACCAAAATAAATATTGTTGACTAAATATTATCACATGAATAATTTGAGAATGTAATGTTAATAATATTAACAATTTTAATGTTAATGACATGGCATTCAAATATTTTTTTATAAAATAAAATAAAATTAATGGACTTTAATTTTAAAAAGAAACAAGTTATCATTTTTAAATAATAAACTTTATTTTCATTATAATAATACATATAATGATACTTATGTTTATATATCCTTATAATAATAAATATCATTATAATAATATAAATATCTATTATATAAAACTAGATACACATTTTTGATCCAAAATTACTCTCATCAATATCTATATTATTAATAATAGTATAGAATAATAAAAAATATATATAATAAAATAATGATGGTGAACTATAATTAAAAATATATCTACATAATATTA
This sequence comes from Picea mariana, assembly GCA_032191745.1. NCBI lineage: Eukaryota > Viridiplantae > Streptophyta > Pinopsida > Pinales > Pinaceae > Picea > Picea mariana. The sequence continues at coordinate 126,700 of JASDQU010738689.1, forward strand.
TATTATTATATTATATTGTATGTTGACCTATATTTAATAATCAATATATAAAATTGATATTTCTTTTTAAAAATCAACCAAAACCTTCCACACATTTATATATAATATTATTATATTATATTATATGTTGAACTATATTTAATAATCAATATATAAAATTGATATTTCATTTTAAAATTTAACTAAAAATTTTCATATAATTATATATAATTTTATTATATCTTAAATTATATTTACTAAATAATATATAAAATTGATATTTCTTTTTAAAAATCAATCAAAACCTTCTACACAATTATAATAATATACACAATTATATATACATAATATGTTGACTATATTTAATAATATATAATCAATTTTTTATTCCAAAAATAATGAAAAAATCTTCCACACAATCATATATACATAATATCTTAACTATATTTAATAATATATAATCAATCTTTTATTCAAAAAAAATAGTGAAGGCCTTCCACACAATTATATATAGATAAGTTCGACCGAACTCCTTCCATGTAAGAACTCGTTCCAGTTCTGAAATGCCTTCGAACGAAGGCCTTCTACATATACAAATGCGTTCGAGCGAACTCGTGCCACTCAATTCGCTTCGCTATGGAATTCCTTCTAGCGAATATATCAAATAGGAAGTTTCGAGCCAATACATTAAATAGAACGAATTTCCACAACGGATGGTATGTGCACCAAACTTATCAATATCGAACTTACGTTTTAGGTTCGGGTGCTATGGTAAATGGTTTGGCAGTGTAACTCTCTCAATGCCATTAAAACTTGGCTGGACAATTGTTGACTTCCATGGTCTTTGTTTTCTCCGCATGTCTTGACTACTTTGCTGTGTTGATTATGACTTTTGTGGTTGTTTAGCCTTTGTTCCTTCACAAAATCAACAATTACCATTTTTATTAACTACTTCACTCTTTCAATAATTACAAAGTCTCTATTAATTATGTTTTGTTTATGTTAGTAACATTATAAAAGGAAAATGTGATGGAATTATTAATTTAATAATATATCCTATTCATAATACTAACAATTAAATATTTCTTTAAAATATAAAGTAATTTTGTTCTTGCCAAAATAAATATTGTTAACTAAATATTATGACATGATTAATTTAAGAATGTAATGTTAATAATATTAACAATTTTAATGTTAATGACATGTTATTCAATTTTTTTTTATAAAATAAAATAAAATTAATTGACTTTGATTTTAAAAAGAAACAAGTTATCATTTTTAAATAATAAATTTTATTTTCATTATAATAATACCTATATTGATACTTATGTTTATATATCATTATAATAATCAATATCATTATAATAATATAAATATCTATATTATATAAAACTAGATACACATTTATGATCCAAAATTACTCTCATCAATATCTATATTATTAATAATAGTATAGAATAATAAAATATATATATAATAAAATAATGACGGTGAACTATAATTAAAAATATATCTACATAATATTATATTATTATATAATATTATAATATAATATTATATATTGAACTATATTTAATAATCAATATATAAAATTGATATTTCCTTTTAAAATTTCATATATTTATATATAATATTATTATATCTTAAATTATATTTATTAAATAATATATAAAATTGATATTTCTTTTTAAAAATCAACCAAAACCTTCCACACAATTATATATACATAATATGCTGATTATATTTAATAATATATAATCAATTTTTTTTTCCAAAAATAATGAAAAAATCTTCCACACAATTATATATACATAATATCTTAACTATATTTAATAATATATAATCAATCTTTTATTCGAAAAATAGTGAAGGCCTTCCACACAGTTATATATAGATAAGTTCGACCGAACTCCTTCCATGTAAGAACTCGTTCCAGTTCTGAATTGCCTTCGAACGAAGGCCTTCTACATATACAACTGCGTTCGAGGGAACTCGTGCCACTCAATTCGCTTCGCTATGGAATTCCTTCTAGCGAATATATCAAATAGGAAGTTTCGAGCCAATACATTAAATAGAACGAATTTCCACGACGGATGGTATGTGCACCAAACTTATCAATATTGAACCTAAGTTTTAGGTTCGGGTGCTATGGTAAATGGTTTGACAGTGTAACTCCCTCAATGCCATTAAAACCTAACTCGACAATTGTTGATTTCCATGGCCTTTGTTTTTCCGGCATGTCTTGACCACCTTGCTGTGTTGATTATGACCTTTGTAGTTGTTTAGCCTTTGTCCCTTCACAAAATCAACAATTACCATTTTTATTAGTAGAGTCAAGTTTATCATATTTTGGTAAGTTTTCACTCTCTACTTAAAATATACTAAATTTAACATTTGATAATAATAATTTTTTTTTCATTCTTAGTAAATTTCACTAATTTTGAAAAAATCAATAATTATTATTTCTATCAACTAGTTTACTCTTTCAATAATTACAAAGTCTCTATTAATTATGTCTTGTTTATGTTAATAACAATATAAAAGAAAAATGTGATGAAATTGTTAATTTAGTAATATATCTTATTCATAATACTAACAATTAAATATTTCTTTAAAATATAAAGTAATTTACCAAAATAAATATTGTTGACTAAATATTATGACATGATTAATTTAAGAATGTAATGTTAATAATATTAACAATTTTAATGTTAATAACATGGCATTCAAATATTTTTTTATAAAATAAAATAAAATTAATTAACTTTGATTTTAAAAAGAAATAAGTTATCATTTTTTAATAATAAATTTTATTTTCATTATAATAATACATATATTGATACTTGTGTTTATATATCATTATAATAATATAAATATCTATATTATATAAAACTAGGTACACATTTCTGATCCAAAATTACTCTCGCCAATATCTATACTATTAATAATAGTAAAGAATAATAAAAAATATATATATAATAAAATAACTATAATTAAAAATATATATACATAATATTATATTATATTATATTTAATAATCAATATATAAAATTGATATTTCCTTTTAAAATTTAACTAAAAATTTTCATATAATTATATATAATATTATTATATCTTAAATTATATTTAATAAATAATATATAAAATTGATATTTCTTTTTAAAAATCAACCAAAACCTTCCACACAATTATATATACATAATATGTTGATTATATTTAATAATATAGAATCAATTTTTTATTCCAAAATTAATGAAAAAATCTTCCACACAACTATATATACATAATATCTTAACTATATTTAATAATATATAATCAATCTTTTAATCAAAAAAAATAGTGAAGGCCTTCCAGACAATTATATATAGATAAGTTCGACCGAACTCCTTTCATGTAAGAACTCGTTCCAGTTCTGAAATGCCTTCGAACGAAGTCCTTCTACATATACAAATGCGTTCGAGCGAACTCGTGCCACTCAATTCGCTTCGCTATGGAAATCCTTCTAGCGATTATATCAAATAGGAAATTTCGAGCCAATATATTAAATAGAACGAATTTCCACGACGGATGGTATGTGCACCAAACTTATCAATATCGAACCTACGTTTTAGGTTCGGGTGATATGGTAAATGGTTTGGCAGTGTAACTCCCTCAATGCAACCAATTTTCAGTGAGACGCTTTAAAAAATATATCAATTATTTGTATCTTTTGTTAAAAAAGTTATACAACATAAATCTTGATGAGTGGATTTTGAATATATAATTTTTAAATTTTTTTAAATATATTTTATATTTATATATTATATTTTTAATAATATAAAATATGTTATTATAAATTTATTCAAATTATATATTTTAAAAATTTTAAATATTTTTAAAAAGAAAATCAAAAATCAATTTTTACATTTTTTTATAATAATAATAATAATAATCTATTTTCGATTTGACTGATAAAGTTTACAAAGGCATACATACTCTACCCTCCTCTAACCTGTAACCTCTTAAGAGGAAACACAGGCCCACTTAGACTGTATTTAAAGATTTAAAAAATAAATGGTTTTAAAGATTTAAAATAGTATTTTTGGGGGTAAAAAAAAATGAATATAGAAATGGGGGTCACGATTTTGTCATTGCTTAAAAGACCTATGAAATAATAATGATTAAACTTTAAAGAAAATGGAATAGCTCATATAAAAAATATATATTAAATTTGAGAAAAAAATACCATATAAAAGCTTATTCAAATTGAAAAGTTTTGTTTTCTTATACTATCCTCTAATTCTTGATGATTTTGTAGAATTAAGAGAGAAAATTTCAGGGTCATCATTTTTTATAAAATTTCATCGCCGGAAAAGTGGAAAAAGTGAAACACATTAGCATGCTTTTACCCACCATAACCGGATCACTTGCATGAAAATGTTCTCAAAGAATATGCCAATAAAAGGGTGCTCAGTAGAATGAGATGTTACATACACCCCTCTTGTTTTAAACTTCGTCTTGAAGTTTGTACAATATATAAATGCAAGTAAGTAAGTGTATATGACATAAACCTATATGTCTAATCTATCAAACAAGTAAAGAAACAATTGACTCATCTCATATGTGTCCTCCCAGGAAGGTGAGTGTGGACTATAGTTGTCCCACTGGACCTTGACCTGATCAACTATTCAACACCGTAGCTATCGAATGCGATGGTCTATAATGTGGATTGGCTCCTCCATGAGAGCATCCTTGTCTGACACTGACAAATAACTCATGTCAATAGCATGTGACAGATCACTAATTTAATGTCGTAAAATAGAGACATGAAATACATCATGCATATGCCTCAAATAATCAGGCAAGACTAGTCAATAAGCCACAGGTCATTTCTTTTGTACAACTTTGAAAGGTCCCACAAACCTAGGAGAGAGTTTAAAACCCTTTCCAAACTTGATTGAACTCTTGTGCAGTTTTATCTACAAGAAAACTCTATCGCCTAATTCATAATTGTGGTCAATGCAATGCACATCAACATAACTCTTATGTCGATCCTATGCTTCTTTAATCCTCTTTCTTATTGATTGCATTTATTCTTCCATTTCTTGGGTCACTTCCAATCTCACTAGGACCCTGTCCTCAAGTCAATCCCAACTGAAAGGCATCCAACATGGTCTCTCGTAAAAGAGCTTAAACGGTGCCATCTTAATCGTACTAGGGTAACTTTTGTTTTATGCAAACTCTACCAATGGTAAGAATTATTCCCAACATTTATGTTGATCCATTACATACATATGCAACATATCCTCTAAAATCTAGTTTGTTCTCTCTATTTGTCCTTCTATCTATGGGTGATACGTTGTACTAAAATTCAGTTGCATTCCCAATGCTTCTTGGAAAATGRTCYAAAATTGTCTTGTAAACATTGATCCTCGATCRAATTTGATCCTTCTTGGTACACCATGTAATATCATAATCTTGCTGACAAATACTCTAGCTATGTATGRCACCCGATACGTCGTATGTAYTGGAATAAAGTGTGCACTCTTCGTCAAAGTGTCAACTACCATGAAAATCGAATCGTGCCTCATTTTTGTCAATGGAAATTCCACAATAAAATCCATTGAAATGACCTCCCATTTCGATTAAGGAATAATGTGTGGGTGTAACAATCCTGCTAGATGTCTATGTTCAGCCTTCACTTGCTGAAATTCTATACATCTCATCACATAGCTAACTATGTCCGGTTTCATTCATTTCCAGAAGAATAAATTTTTAAATTCCACCCTTATCTTCATGACTCCCAGATGAGCCATGTACACTACTCGATGTTCTTCACTGAAAATCAATTTCCTCAGTTCATCATTAGGCGGTACATATATTCTTCCATTATATCTCAATAATCTGTCATTGTTGAATGTATAACCTTCAAAATTCGGTACCATCATGGTATTTTGTCCAATATTATCCTTAAATTCTTTGTACCAGGCATTGTCGATCTATAAATCTAGAATCTTTTCTGGAAGATTCGTCTTAAGAGTTATTACCGAGAATATGCATGGTCTCTGAGGGTAAAAGAATGTTAATGTGTTTCACTTTTTCCACTTTTATGGTGATGAAATTTTATAAAAAATGATGAAACTGAAATGTTTTCTCTTAACTCTACAAGATCATCAAGAATTAGACTATAGTATAAGAAAACAAAACTTTTCAACTTGAATAAGCTTTTATATGTTATTTTTTCTCAAATTTAATATATATGTTTTATGTGAGTAATTCCATTTTCTTTAAAGGTTAATCATTTTTATTTCATAGGTCTTTTAACCAATGACAAAACCGTGACCCTCCATTTCTATATTTCTATATCTGTTTTATTTTTTTAATTCCAATTTACTTAAGAGATTTCTTGTAAATGCTCTCAAGTTTATTACACAATTTTTTTTTTTCATTTTTTTATCATCTATTTTAATTATTATTAAAGTATTAATAAAAATAATAAATTTTATGTGCATGTCAAAGCGTGACCCAAAAAAATTACTATTTTAAATTCTTAAAATCATTTTTTTTAATATAAGTTTGCTAATAACATATAAAGAAATATTAAAATCAAATTTTGATTTTTTTTTAAATATATTGAATTTTTGTAATAGATAATTTAAATAAATTTATAATAACATATTTTATATTATTAAAAATATAATATATAAATATAAAATAGTTTAAAAAAATATATAAAATTTATGTATTCAAAATCCACTCATCAAAATTTATATTGTAGAAATTTTTTAACAAAAGATGCAAACTATTGATATATTTATTAAAGCCATAAAGGTCAAGATCTTCATGAAAATTGGTTGCATTGAGGGAGTTACAGTGCCAAACCATTTACCATAGAACCCGAACCTAAAACCCAGGTTCGATATTGATAAGTGTGGTGCACATACCATCGGTCGTGGAAAGTCGTTCTATTTAATGTATTCGCTCGAAACTTCCTATTTGATATATTCGCTAGAAGAAATTCCATAGCGAATTGAGTGGCACGAGTTCGCTAGAACGCATTTGTATATGTAGAAGGCCTTCGTTCGAAGGCATTTCAGAACTGGAACGAGTTCTTACATGGAAGGAGTTCGGTCGAACTTATCTATATATAATTGTGTGGAAGGTTTTCACTATTTTTTGAATAACAGATTGATTGTATATATTATTAAATATAGTCAAGATATTATGTATATATAATTGTGTGATATTATGTATATGATTGTATATATTATTAAATATAGTCAAGATATTATGTATATATAATTGTGTGATATTATGTATATATAATTGTGTGGAAGATTTTTTTTTTTTTTGAATAAAAAAATGATTATATATTATTAAATATAGTCAACATATTATGTATATATAATTGTGCGGAAGGTTTTGGTTGATTTTTAAAAGAAAATATGAATTTTATATATTATTTATTAAATATAATTCAATATATAATAATATTATATATAATTATGTGAAAGTTTTTACTTAAATTTTTAAGGAAATATCAATTTTATATATTGATTATTAAATATAGTTTAACATATAATATAATAAAATAATATTATATAGATATATTTTTAATTATATTTCACCATCATTACTTTATTATATATATATTTTATTATTCTATACTATTATTAACAAGGCTACTAGGTAGCATATACCTGCTGAATATAATAATGAAAGTATTGTTTAAGGAGATAGGGAGAGAAGAAGTAGACATGAAATGTAATGAAAGTATTGTTTAAGGAGATAGGGAGAGAAGGAGTAGACATGAAATGACTAGATGGCAAAAATATTTATTAGAATAATATTGGGGGAAGT
>JASDQU010738689.1:141490-155998 GCA_032191745.1 Picea mariana
ATTGCAAACTATTATGCATATGGATTATGTTTTCATAATTGTCTTTATTAAGGAGTATGTTTCTAAGTGTTCGAGACAATGTATTTAATTGGTGTTGAAGGTATGCCCAATGTTGAATGGGGTTATAATCCTCCATTTGCAATTTTAAATCTGTAAAACAAAAAATATATAAATTTAAATGTAAAAAAATAATATTTATATTAAAACAATAATTTAATAAATAAATCAATATTGATTGATTTGTTTTTGTTATCCAATATTATTTCTCTATATGCTTTTAAATAAATTTCTCAAAATCTTTCAACCTTGAATGCATGTGGATTTCATAACAATTTAATAAATATATTCAAACTTCAACTTAAAATGAAAAAACAAAAATAATTTTAAATATCTTATTTTAAATTTCATAAATTAGATTTTTATGGGAACATTACAATTAATTAATCCATTTTTAACATAGATATTAGTTAATGAAATTTAAAAAATTATAAATTGTTGTTTTAGATATATTAATTTACATTAATAAATGTTTTGTTAAACAATAACAATCTCTTGACTCTTAATAAATGATTTCAGGTTATAAAATATATATTATACTACAAATTAATTGTTTATTCAAGTTATAAACTATATATCCTACTATACATTACTTATTTATTAAAAGAAAATATTCATATATTTAAAATAACAATTTATCTATATATATATATATATATATATTATTTAAGATATTATTTAGTAATAATAAGCATGAAACTATTTTTATTTTTATTTGAGAAACATTATATAATTTAAAATTAGAAATATAAATTTATCATAAAAAGTGTAGCATAAATTTCAACATTTAATAAAGTTAATATATATTTTTTATTCTTTAAAAAATGTGAATCTCAATAACCTTAAATTTTATTTCAATACTTATTGTTAATTTTTTTAATAAATAATGATAAAAAAAAATAAAAAAATAATGATTTGAAGATGCACAAAATAAAAAAAATTGAAACAAATTTATACTTGATATATTGCTTGTTCTTGTAACAATTATATTGTGTTTGATTAGTTAAAATTATTTATATAATAATAATAAATATTTATTGAATTAAAAAACTATTTCCCCTAACCTTCATCTAAATTATAATAAAAACAATTTCCCCATTATGATGGAAAAACAAAAATCCTACCGCAATCAGAAAATAAAACTCGTGCATTAATATACCCCTGCAATGATTAATGATCTGGCTACATCTCTCTACGGTCAGAAGTCAATCAGGTACTTTTTGGGTTTGGTAAGGTTATACCTCTGGTAAATAGAAACCTCTATGGATGGACTGCTTTGATATTGATTCGGTGACGTGAGTACAACTTCTATAGACGATGTATGTTTGGCCTTAGCTTCCTCCTAGCCGAAATTTACGAGGCCATACATTTAGCATGGATCAATTCGCTTGTCAAGTTGCCCTTTACTACTGCGTCATGAATCGAGGGGTTCAAAGGCAGAGTGAGTAATGGAGTACTTTACTAGTGATAACTAAATCAACATTATATAGATTGAAAGTTTGTTTTTTTATATTAAAAATATAAAAAAAATTATAGAATAAAAGTTCAAAAGATACATTTATATCTTCCAAAATAACTTATTTAATGAATATTGAGGAAAAGGTTTTGTAACCACTCGGAGTTTGCCAGCACCTCTAATTCAATTGAACGCTTATTGAGCCAGCAGTTATAAGGTCTGACCGTCTGAACACTCTTCAGCTTTGTAAGGGACGAGAAAAAAGATGTGTGAGAAGGATGAGTTTGGCTGCACCTTAATTGTGGCAGATCGGTTTTGCTACTAAACCTTCAATCATCATATCAGTAGAAAAGAATTATAAAATAAAGGTCATATTAAAGAATTATGAAATTAAAATAAATATAAATTGTAAAAATTTATATTTAAAAAATTTCTTCAATCCTTTCCACAATCCTTTTCACTATAGGATACTTACTCAATACAACTCTTTTCCAGCATAGGATACTTACTCAATACAACTTTTTAGAAATTTTAGGTATTTAATCTAAATTTATGCACTATATTTAACAAATAAGATACTTACTATTTTAGGTATTTAATTTAAATTTATGCACTATATTTAACAAATATACCATAGACAGTACAACTACTTTATAAAAGTGTAGAACCTCATGAATTTAAATATTTTAAGCAACATGATTTTATGAATATTTCCATATAACATGACTCAGTAAATTTAGATATGACTTAGCAAATTTAAATATTTTTGATCGATGAGTTTATATAATTATTTTAAAAATAGTGTTTTATTTAAGTGATGTGCTGGTAAAGTCCTCCATTAAATTAGAATTATTTTATGAATATTTCTATATAACATAACTCATTAAATTTATATATGAGTTAGCAAATTTAGATATTTTTGATTGATGAGTTTATATAATTATTTTAAAAACAATATTTTATTTAAGTGATGTGCTCTTGAACCCTCTATTAAATTAGAATTATTAAAGGCTAAACCGTCACCCGTCAGAACACACATCATATTACTTATATAATATGCGAACTCTACTTGGCAATGAGAGTCGTCGTCTTTGCGTATGTAACCTAAATAAATGTACCCGTTCATCCTTCTCGGCTTTGTGTCGATAAATAGATCTCTATGGCATGTATGAAGTTCGAGAAGATATCACTATGAACATCACTTTACTAAAATTTGAATGTAAAATTATAACGGCTCTTTGATTCTCAGAAAATTGAAGAAGACGTTAAACAACAAATTTAAAGATTTTTTCATTCTAAAATGAAGACTCCGCTCGAAAAATTGTGTCTTCCCTTTCAGACTTTTGTCCTGGTTTATTCAGTATTGTTTTGTCTTTTTCGCCCCAGCTGCACAAATCCCAAACCAACGTTTGCTATATTCCCTCGTTTCTCTCCTCCCACTCAATTACCCACCCGATGCAGATGCATTATCACCCTACGAAGCAATTTTGAAGAACCTTCGAGAAATGCTTTCATATTTGGAACATCCACAACGGCTGCAAATTTTGAAGAACCTTCGAGCAAAGATTTCATATTTGGAATATCCACAACGGCCGGTGTATTACCAATTTGGCCTCAATCTCTACAGAAAATTAAACAGTTTCGTTGAATGTTGTCCGCCCTCCGTGGATTATTCTCTGAGCTTCTACAACAAGGACCTTCACATTGCCATTTCTTATTGCAATCAATCCAAACATTGGACTTGAAGTTTTGACTATCATCCACTTGCATTCAACTTGGTTCAGCTCATACAAAGTGAAAGAAAGTTCGATTCAGGCTGAAAGAGAGTTGAATTTTTGTATTCGCTCAAACTTGTAGTGTATACATTATATATTCAATTCATACACATGGAATGTTCGATCGAATTCATGTTCGCCCGAACTTGTGGTGTATACCATATATATTCAATATATGTTCTCCCAAATTTGTGGTGTATACAGATTCGCACGAAAATCTTTATTGGTGCGAACATACTTCCGCCTGAATTCCCAACCCTACGTGTAACTTGTTGTTTTCTGGTTCGGTAAATTGATTAATAGGTTCGTTTGAAAGTTTTCTTATGTTTTTTTTATTTCAACGTTTTTTTCTTTTTGCCCCATACTAAGACACATTAACATGCTTTTACCCCTGAATCAACGCATATGCTACTATGTTCACCATTCCTTTCATGGAAGTAATATCAAAGTTAAGTAATTCTAACCAACATGTATGTCACATGTTCAAGTCATTCTGAGTAAATATATGCTGCAATCCCCAATGATCATCTTTAATTCAATTTTTTTTCCAATTAGATAATGTCTCCAAACTCTCAAGCCATACACAATCACTAATAACTCAAAGTCATGCGTTGCATAGTTTTCTTCATGCTTTCTTAATTTTCTAGAAATGTAAACAATGACTCCAACGTCTTGTATCAAAACTCCGCCTAAAACTTCCTTGGATGTGTCCATGCATACCAATAATTCCTTGTCCATGTCAGGGACCTTTAATATCGATGTTTTCTTTAACAAATCCTTAATCTTTTGAAATGCTTCCATGCATTTCTTTTTCCATACGAATTTCTTATTTTTCTTCTGCAATTACGTTATTGGATTTGCTATCTTTGAAAAAATTCGACAAATTGTTAGTAATATCCTGCTAATCCCATAAAGCTATGTACTTCCTATACGTTGGTGAGTGATGGCCATTCCATAATAGCCTGTACATTCGTTGGATCCACAACGATACCTTCTCTAGATATGATATATCCCAAATAATGAATCTTCGATTGGTAAAAAGAACATTTCAATAGCTTCTCGTACAATATCATAATGTATAGGTTGCCCTTTGTTACAAATTGACCCAAGTTAATGTTATAGTCCATGACCTTTCCTCCAAATTTCTTTTTGGCACCCGATGCCATTTCTACATATCTAAACTCGTCTTGCTAGACTACCTTTACCTTAATTCTGTTTATTGATGCACTATAAATAAATCTCTATGTAGCTCATGGATCTATCAAAATACTAAAGGTTTTATCGATAATCATACATGACGTCTCGAGCACAGTGGGTTGGTGCTTGGCCTAGTGGTTGTTCACCACTGCATGTATTTTGTGGGCCTTGCCCAAATCTCCAAACGTAGTGGGTCCTGCTGATCTGGTCACTCTAAACTTCTCAATTAGACAATCTTACTGATAATGTGGCTCTCCACATGTCCAACATCCAGTTTTTGGTCCAATGCTCCTGGTCCTCGAAGTAGAATTTGTTGGCCTAATAATATGTGATTCTGGTCTATTCTGATGAATAGACCTAAACTATTGTTTATGCTGAAAATGGTGTTGTTGTTTTTGTTGTGGTGCTCTGTAAGGATTCCTCTGATGAGCAGTTTTTCATCTCAGTGTCGAGAACATAGGGCCTCTTGATGTATCTCCATGGCGACAAGTCTGTTTGGTTGGTTTCTAATGATGTTGTGTTACCGGTGTCTCTTGTCATGTCTGTCTAGAAGGAGCCCTACCCTGACTCCCACTTTTCAGCTCTTCTTCAACTATGAGGTCCTTCTAAACTACATCGTGCAACATATGAGGCATTAGGACCCTCACCTTCACACAAATGTTGAATTTAAGGCCAAACACAAACTTTTTGACCTTTAACTTCTCATTGTTCAGATGTGAAGTATACATAAGTAAATCTATGAACATGGCCTCATACTCTGGCACCATTACGACTACCCCGTCATAAGGCATTGAACTCATTAAGCTAATGCTCAATGAATTCATCTAAAAAATACCTTTCCCAGAACCGTTCCTCGAACAAATCCTATGACACATCTTTGATGACCATGTTTAATTGAAGTAGGAGTGTCTTCCACCATAGAAGAACACTCCCTTTCAGCTGAAAAACCTCCATACGGACTTTAATGTTGGAGGTGTAATCATGAAGTGTGAAGCACATCACCATGTTCTCCAACCATGCCACGATGGCCAAGTTGTCTATGGCACCCCATAACTCGGGAAACATCACTTTCTCGATTTCTCTATGTATACTACTACTACGAGATGGAGCGCATTATGAACCCTCATTGGGCATAAACACTCTTCCCTCATCTTGATGAACGCCTCTAACATCCTCTGGAAGGATCTCATCATACCTACAACATCTCCCACAACTACCTGCTCCTACTCAGTAGTATGATTATCTCCCTAGAGGTTATATCCCTTGGGCATGGATATTCTCATAGTTGTCACACCTATTCCTTCAGTACCATGTTGTCTACTTCCCCTACGTCCTCTAACCATGATTACATGCATGGACAATTTCAAAGTTAATTAGTGATACACCTTAATAATCTTATTTAACATGTGGAAGGTGTAATGGGTCCCTTGTCGCAGGGTTGAACCCTCTTTGATACCATATGTAAAGACCCTTTTGTTACAACAAATAAGTATGAAAGTAAATACAATGGTGAATATTTTTTTTGAAACAATAGTTAGAACAAGTGATACACGACAATAACATACAACCATTTTACACATTCTCTTCTCATCCACATCATTACACAGCAAGGATCAACATAATATCAAGTTGTCTATCCATGCAACATACCCTGCATGGTTAGGACCTCCAAGACACATAATCAACGCTCAAGTCCAAAATTCATCCAATTTATTTTGACCATCCATAATTCATCCGATTTATTTTGACCATTTAAAATCTCAAGATTGACGATTGTTATGAAGAACAAAGAAGTATCTATTTCCATAACCAAATCAATTCTAGACTCAAGACTAAAATAATAGTAAGGTACTCGATCATAATACAAACTAAAACATTCAAGTATTCATTATACAACATATATTCATAATGCAAACAATTAATATGTAATAATTAATATTAATCACTATAGGCTACAACCAATAACAATTCCAATATAATAATAAGTATCTTTTAAACACTCCCCATTAATACATAATGTGCAAATGATCGAATAGGCATGTAATAATATATATTCCAATATACATTTATTCTCTACCATCAATAATCATTTCAATGTAGTAATAAATATCTTTAGACATTACCTCATTAATACATAATGTGCATTGATTAAACACATTTAATAATATGCATTGATTTAACACACAGTAATAATATATATTCCTGTATATAATTATTCTCTACAATATCACAATATATATATTATTTACAATCCATTATTACAATGTCAATAACTTTTGTTAACATTACGGAAGAGACAGAGACACTATTATGGTTCATGTTCCATTCTATTCCAAAACATGAATAGTTTATGATTTATGCATCCTTAAGATAATGCACGTGTATATAATTATATATAAAGGTGGATTTCTACAATCGTATACTGGTCAATTATTAAATAATCCTCTCTACAAGAGATCCATCCATCGCTCAATTTTTAAGTAATAATATAAATTTTGAGGATGGTTTAAATCATTTCATTAATTGAAAAGGGATGTATAAAACATAACCATAATTACAAACAGTCAAAGCACAGGTTGGAAGTGGAATTCAGAAGGGTAGTGATAAGTTTTGTTTCAAGCAAATGCATTACACAGAGTAACGACTCCAACAGAGATGGGGTCTATTCTAAGTCCTCCCTTTATAAGAACTCAACAATGAAATTATCTGCAGATTTTACATAGCAAAAACCAAATTCTTAAGTAAAATGCGGGAGGTGAAGAATGTTTGGGAAGAACCCCTATTTTTGACACATTTCAACTGTAAAAATTTTGATCAAGGACCTAACATAGATCCTTCTTCCAAGATCATAATAATTTATCTATCAACAAAAACAATTCAAGTGATTTAAAAACATTTTAGTCTCTCAACGATCGAAGGACGATTCGATACAAAATTTTGTACAATAATAAGTAATTTCTTTCAATGGAAAACATAGAACATAACAATTACAAATTACATAATAGTTGAAATTACAATCTAACTGAACATTATTCAATTTTTATTCATCGAGATAACTTCTTAGTGATTAGAATTAATAAAATCACCAGGTAAGTTTACGGAAGTTTTAAGTAATCCTTCCTTAATCAATACTAATTCAATTTATATACAATTTCGGCAAATAACAACATAAATTGTAACAAAACTAAAATGTGAGAATTCGATCTTCAACTTGGAACAACGTGCGCAAAGATCCTCTCTCTGCTTGCTAATCAAGAGACTTTATCGATACCTCCGAGCCAATGCTAGGGGTACTTTTCTTCCCCTTAGCCCCCCAAGCCACAAAGTGGCCAAGAAAAAAAACCAAAACACAATATATCTCAAGCTTGTCCCACAAGGAAGAGTTTCGACTCATTCTCAACCTTGAAATCCTAACTCTCACAAGTAAGACACAATCCAACTAAATTTTGGTAGCATAATAGTACAATGAAAAGTGAGATCCATTTCCCTTCTACACTATTTATTTTATAACATTATTCTCAACGACACTTGTCCTCATGCACAACTAATTCATTTTTAATAATTAAATTAAATGATTATTCACCCAATACATGTGTCACTCTCTCTCAAAGTTGCACATGTATTTACCCTTTTTTTTATTTAAAAAACTTTTTCCCCTCACATTCCCCAATGTGTTCCTATTTTAGCTGTTAGTTGTCCCTTTGTTCCCCAAATTCTCATTTAATGAGTGTCCCCTAACTAGATCTTAGTTAGAGTGGGATTATAAGTCTTATTTTAGTTAGACTTAGTGGTAGTTTGACTCAAGATGCTATTCTATATGTACACCTATTCTTTCTTGTTTTATTTCTTTCTATTTTTAAAAACCCTTTTATTAATTTCATGCACACATATGCAATTTTATACAACCTTTAAATTTGTGAATCCCCATTTTCTAGAGTTTGATTATATCTCAAATATTTTAACTTATGTCATAGTTCATTTCGTCCTTTACTTAAATTTAGACTTAGAATTAGTCTTAGACTTAGGCTTACACTCTTGTTAGGATTTTTAATTTTTAATTTACGATTTAATTAATTATTTTATTATAACAAGGTCTAACCATTTTAATGTTTTCTAGGTGACCTAGATTTTTGACTCATGTTTTAATTACACGATATGCCCTTCAAGATGCACCTATGTGCTTCAATGGTGCCACTCGTCTTTGACTAGTTTTGGAATTTTGTTCAACCCTTGAAGTCAACACTCCATTCGGTCGACCTTGTGAGAGACTAAGGGTTTCTAAGGAATAAAGATTATGCCTTATTGCGTACCCCTTGGATTTCCTCGTGAGCGACTATCTCAGTCTTCCCTCAGGGCATCGTGTACCTCTTGAACTAGGTAATCATTAACCTATAGTTCAGGTCATGGTGGGAGTGCTAGTAGACTATGACAGGGACATTGACACACCTCCCCCTCAAATGGTTGGTTTATGTGCATGGCTACTTTACTCCTTATGTGAGTTGGATTAGTGAGAATCGTCAATACTGCATCCACTGACAAAAATAGTGTCAAGAATCAATATACATAAATCATACTATAATCAATCATATTTCACATGTGTGTAAAACGAAATACTCAAATAAATACAATCCACTCCCTGACTCAATCTAGATTCCAAGGAAGTTCAATGATTCCATTAACATCCATAACCTACCATGTGTCCTTCACACTTAGAAAAACTCGTCAATAACATCTTTCAATACATATACATCAAAATAGAAATAAGACACCATACATCATCATCCTCATCATATATAACCCATAATCGAAACAAAATCATAATGTACCATAACCAGATCACTTGCACGAAAGTGTCCTAAAATAATATGTCAATAAAATTGTGCTTAGTAGAACGAGATGTTACATACACCCCCTCTTGCTCTAAACTTCGTCTCTAAGTTTGTACAATATATAAATGCAGGTAAATAAATGTATCTAACATAGATCTATATGTCTAATCTATCAAACAAGTAAGAAAACTATTGACGCATCTCATATGAGTCCTCCCAGGTAGCTGAGTGTGGACTATAGTTGTCCCACTGGACCTTGACTTGATTGACTATTCGATGTTGTAGTTGTTGAATGCGATGATCTAGAATGAAGATTGGCTCCTCCACGAGAGCACCCTCATCTAACACCAACAAAAAATTCATGTCAGTAAAATGTGACAGATCACTAATTTAATTTCGTAAAACATATACATGAAATACATCATGCATACTCCTTAAAGAATCACTAAAGGCTAGCCGATAAGCCATAGATCCTTTCTTTTCTACAACTTTGAAAGGTCCCACAAACCTAGGAGAGAGTTTAGCACCCTTTCCAAAATTGATAGAACACTTGTGCAGTTTTATCTGCAAGAAAACTATGTCGCCAACTTCATAAATGTGGTCAATGTGATACGCATCAACATAACTCTTTTGTCAATCCTATGATTCCTTAATCGTCTTTCTTATTATTGCATCTATTCTTCCATTTCTTGGGTCACTTCGAGTCCCACTAGGACCCTATCCTCAAGTCGATCCCAAATCAAAGGCGTCCAACATGGTCACCTGTAAAGGAACTCAAACGGTGCCATATTAATTGTACTCTGATAGTTGTTGTTGTATGCAAATTCTACCAATGGTAAGAATTATTCCCAAAATTTTTGTTGATCCATTACATACAAACACAACATATCCTCCAAAATCCGGTTTGTTCTCTCTATTTTCCCTTCTATCTCTAGGTGATACGCTGTACTAAAATTTAGTTGCATTCCCAATGCTTCTTGGAAAATGGTCTAAAATTGTCTTATAAACACCGATCATCGATAATATATGATCCTTCTTGATACACCATGTAATATCACAATCTCACTGACAAATACGCTAGTTATATCTGGCACCTGATACTTTGTACGTACTGGAATAAAGTGTGCACTTTTCATCAAAGTGTCAACTACCATGAAAATGAAATCATGCCTCTTTGTTGTCGGTGGCAATTCCACAATAAAATCAATCAAAATGACCTCCAATTTTGATTCAGGAATAACATGTGGTTGTAACAATCTTGTTGGATGCTTATGTTTAACCTTCACTTGTTGACATTCTAGACATCTCGCCATGTAACTAATTATGCATGCTTTCATTCCTTTACAGAAGAATAAAGGCTTAAAATACACCTTTATCTTCGTGACTCCCAGATGAGCCATGTGCATTTATCGATTCGCTTATCTCAAAATCAATTTCCGTAGTTCGTCACTAGGAAGTACATAAATTTTGCCATTATATCTCAATAATCCATCATTGTCGAATTTGTAACCTTCAAACTTCGGTACCATCATGGTATTTTGTCCAATATTATGCTTAACTTCTTTGTACCAGTCATTGTCGATCTATAAATCTAGAATCTTTTCTAGAAGATTCATCTTAAGAGGTACTACAGATAATATGCATGGTCTATGAATCAACACATATGCTACTCTGTTTTCCATTCCTTTAATGTAAGTAACCTCAAAGTCGTATTTTCTAGGTAATTCTAACCAAGACCTATGTCCCACGTTCAAGTCACTCCAAGTAAATATATGATGTAATCGACAATGATTTGTCTCGAAACTTTTTTCCAATTAGATAATGTCTCCAAAATCTCAAGGAATATACAATCTCTAATAACTCCAAGTCATGCATTGCATAGTTTTTTTCATGCTTTCTTAATTTCCTAGAAATGTAAGTGATCACTCGATCATCTTGCTTCAAAACTCCAACTAAAACTTCCTTGGATGCGTCCATACATACCCAGAATTCCTTGTTCATGTCGGGTACCTTTAATATCGATGTTTTCTTTAATAACTCCTTAAGCTTTTGAAATGCTTCCATGCATTTCTTTTTCCACACAAATTTCTTTCTTTTCTTCTATAATTACGTTATTGGATTTGTTCGTCGAAAAACCTTCGACGAATCGTCAGTAATATCCTGCTAAACCCATAAATCTACATACTTCTTATACGTTGGTTGGTGATGGTCGTTCCATAATAGCCTCTACTTTCATTGGATCCATAGAGATACCTTCTCCATATATGATATGTCCCAAATAATGAATCTTTGATTGGTAAAAATAACATTTTGATAGCTTCCCGTACAATTTGTTTTCTCTAAGATATTGTAGAACCAATCTCAAGTGTTCGTTATGCTCTTCTTTCATCCGAGAATAAATCATTATGTCATTAATAAATACTTGAACAAAATTGTCCAAGTATTCGCGGAACATCCCATTCATCAAACTCATGAATAGCCTCGAGGCCTTCGTCAAACCAGATGGTAAAATTGTAAACTCATAGTGTCTGAATCTTGTCTTAAATGTGGTCTTAGGGATATATTCATTCTTAATCCATAATTGATCATATCTCGATCTCAAGTCAATCTTTGAAAATACCATTCCTATGTTCATTTGATCAAATAAATCATCTATTCTTGGCAATAGATATTGGTTCTTGATCATAGCTTTGTTCAATTGATGATAATCAATACAAATTCCCACGACCCATCCTTCTTTCTAAAAAAAAATCACTTGCGCACTCCACGATGATACACTTGGACGTATAAGTCCTAAATCCAACAACCCCTGCAACTCCGGTGTAGACATCTGGTATGGAGTTCTTGCAATCGGTTTTGTTCCATGTTTCATATATATTATAAAATCCAACTCTTTTTCGAGTGGTAAACTTATAAACTCTTCTAGAAATATGTCTGTTAATTCTTGTACTACACGAAGGTTTCCTATTCTTTCTGCCTTGGCATTTTCATTTAGCGCTAATATTTCATATAACTTGCATCCCTTCCACATACTCTTTTGCAATTGTAGGGAAGAAATAAACCTCAAGGACACTCCCTGGTTTCTTCCTAAAATTACTCTACTCTGTCCCAAATTAGCCATCAAACTTATCCATTTCATCTTGCAGTTATGTATCGCATCATGCAATTCCAACCAGTCCATACCCATCACTATGTCATAAGATCCTAATATCATGATGTATAGGTTTTTCTTTGTTACAAATTCACCCAAGTTAATGTTACAGTCCATAACCTTTCCTCCAAATTTATTTTTGGCACCCGATGCCATTTCTACATATCTGAACTCATCGTGCTCGACTACCTTTACCTTAATTCTCTTTAGTGATGCACTATAAATAAATCTCTTTGTAGCTCCTGGATCTATCAAAATACTAAAGGTTTTATCGACGATCGTACCTGATGTCCTAAGCACAATGGACTGGTGCTCGGCTTGGTGGTTGTTTATGGCTTCATGTATCCTGTGGGCCCTTCCCAAATCTCCAAACGTAGTGGGTCCTGATGATATGGCCACTCTATCCTTCTCAATCAGACAATCTCACTGGTAATGATCCAGAAATATCTTTTAAAGACTATGGTTGATTTTTAAAACGTGAGTTCATTAACCATTTAGGAATTTGAAGAAAGAGGAAGAATTAATGAAATTATATGGAATCCATAATAAGATATGCATATCTGAAAGTAAGCTCAAAGAATCATCAAACCATAACAACAAAGTTGTTAATGTAGTTCGGCAAGATCGCCTACGTCTCTAGGCCTGTGTCTCAGTGGGTGAGGCTTTCTTATTTCTCTTCAAAGCTTCAAAAGAAAATCAGAAAAGTGACAAATGGATTACAAAATGGCCTGACTGTGTCTTGGTAGACCTTAAGAACCCATCACAACTGACGACACTAAAAATGGTGGAGTGAAGCTCCTAGAATTGGCCCACAAATTTCCTCTCCTCAATGGCTTCCCTGCATAAAACTAACTTTGGCTTCAAAATTCTATAACATTTCTCCTCTTCTCCACCTCTCTAAGGATTCCAATAACCTCTAGTTTATATATATTTGAATTTGGTAACATTCTCCCAACTTCCTCCCAAGATCTATCCTAAAAAAGGGCTCCATATCTCCAAAAAATGACCAAAATCCACCAAAAACAGGCTGAAAAATCCAATAAATTATACAATAAGGTTAAAAAACCCAAAAAATGTGCAAATAGGCGCGAAATCCCTTATATTCATTTCCATGTCACATGGGATAGGGCCATGTGTCCATAGGTTGGTGACGCTCTCTAGTCGTTAGCCCCCCAATTTTCAGCCCTTGGTCATTGGCATGGCCATATGGCCATAGCCCTAGCTCCCACGTGCCCTTTTGCTAGCTTGGCCCCTGGTATTGAGCCTCTGGTCGTGAGCTAGGTCCACGTCGATTGAGGATTATCCCATACCACACATACCACTCTACATCAAAATGAAAATATGCCACATGGGTGTTAAGAAACATCATATAGCCTGGTTTGTTAGCAACTAGGTTGTTAAGTCATTTCCCAGCTCGGAGGTCGCAGGTTCGATTCCCCTAGAGGCAAAACAAAATTTTTACCCAGCCATTCTTGGCAAAATCCAAGATGCCACATGGCATCCTATGATTGGGCCACATGTCAACCTGGGATTGGTTCATATTGTTGGTGCATTGATACATTCAACTTCCCAGTCAACACTTCCACGTCATCACCATACATGCCATGTCACCATCATACCTGCCATGTCACCATTGTACTTGTCATGTGTCCATCATACCTTCCATGTGTCACATTATCGTACTTGCCATGTGTCAGCTTGTCATTGGGCCATGTCATTGTATGAACTGCCGCATGTCATCCATATAGTGACATGTGTCAAATCCGTACAGGTGCCAACTCAACCCAAAAACATTGAATCTGAGTGACATGTGTCACCTCCTGGTGACACCACTTCAGCATGATGAAGTCACCATGATGTCATGCTGACGCCATCCTTACGTCACCTGTCATACTGTTGATGTCATCATTGACTTTGACCAGTTGAACTTTAGCCTCTTTGGGAATTTGATCATAATGCGATAACTTTCACATACAGTGTCCATTTGAGGAAAACATTATATGGCCGAAATCAGCGCGACGAGACCGATACAATGACGTTGAT
>JASDQU010738689.1:164308-185565 GCA_032191745.1 Picea mariana
ACCTATTCTCTCATGTTTTATTTCTTTCTATTTTTAAAATCTCTTTTATTATTTTCATGCACACATGTGCAATTTTATCCAACCTTTAAATTTTTAAATCCTCATTTTCTAGAGTTTGATTATATCTCAAATCTTTTCACTTATGTCATGGTTAATTTAGTCCTTTATTTAAATTTAGACGTAAACTTAGTCTTAGAATAGGCTTAGATGATTGTTAGGATTTTTAATTTATAATTTACGGTTTAATTAATTATTTTATTCTAACAAGGTCTAACCATTTTAATATTTTCTAGGCCAGCTAGATTTATTGACTCATGTTTTAATTACGCGACATGCCCTTCAAGACTCACCTCGGTGCTCTAATACTGCCACTCGCCTTTGAATGGTTTTGGAAGTTTTTCTGACCCTTGAAGTCAACACTCCATTTAGTCAACCTTGTGATAGACTGAGGGTTTCTAAGGAATAAGGATTCTTCCTTATTACGTGCCCCTTAGATTTCCTCGTGAGAGAATGTCTTAGTCTTCCCTCACAACATCTTGTACCTCACGAACTAGGTAATCGTTAACCTCTAGTTCAGGTCACAACGAGAGTGCTAGTAGGTTGTGATGGGGGCATTTCCACACTTCTCCCTCAAATGTATGGTTTCTATGCATGTCCCCTTTACTCCCTATGTAAGTTGGATTAGAAATCATCATCAAGCCTGCATCCATTGACAAAAACAATGTCAATAATCCATGTAGATAAATCATGTTGTAATCAATCATATGTGAAATGTGTGTAAAATCAAATACTCAAACAAATGAAATCCACTCCTTGACTCAACCTGGAGTCCAAGGAAGTCCATTGATGGAATCAACATCCATAACTTGTCATATGTTCTACACACTCAGGAAAACTCATCAATAGCATCTTCCAATACATATATATGAAAACAACAATAATTCACAATACATCATCATCATCATATATAACCCATAATAAAAACAAAATCATAATGCACCATAATAGGATCACTTGCACGCAAGTATCCTCAAAGAATATGTCAATAAAAGTGTGCTCATTAAAACGAGATGTTACACCCTTCACTAACTGAACATGTGGTGAAGTTTTGGTTGGTGTAATTCTCCAAAGTAATAGCGTTCATTGGGCCTTGGATCCATTGTACTGGTAGACTAACAAAGGTAGTGATGCAGGAGCATCACCAGCACATCAAGCGAGCCGTGTGGAAGCGGAAACCAGATGGACAAGCCAGCGCAAATTTTGAAAAACACTTTGAGATTGTTGCGCAAGCCTTTAATGAAGCCATTTATGAAGGTGCACTTGGTATATTGTAATGGACCTTGAGTGGATAGCTCTCGTCCTTTAGGTAGATAGTCGGCATTTAATATAGTTAATGCTGGTAGATAGGAATTTAATTCTAGATTCGATAGCTTTAGATTCCAAGAGGGAAACGAGATACAGACACCCTCCTTTGTACATTGTAACATTACCCTGAGCTAGAGAATTCAAAAGAGAAGAGAGAATGCAAAGAAATGTATGAAGAACACCCATGTATAGACATTTGAATTAATAAAAAGAGTTCTGATTCAAATTCATGGCTTGTGTTATTCTCTATGTATTTATGTTAATATGCTCATGAATGTTTACTTCCTATCATACATTTGCTTTCATATGCTGCGTATGAGATTTCATGGTGGAACTGAATTTAGAAAGGAAGATTGAATGAGTTTCAATTGTTTCTCTAATTGAGCCAGAAGATTCCTGCAATGAGTGCAGTCCAATTGTCTGCAAGGAGTGCGTCGACAGAAGGGTTCAATTAGAGAAATCTTTTGTTCTCATTCCCTCAAAAGTGCAGGGGCACAGTGCCGTGCAAGGAGTGTGCAGGCCAGAACGAAGTCTCAGAGTTGCGATTCTGAGCAGAGTATTGGAAGACTGTTGCTGCAGGTGTGCGCAGAGTCAAGTGCCTTCAACACTTAAGCGTTGTTGAAGATTTTCTGCAAAGAGTGTGTTCAATGTTTCTTTCTGAAGACTAAAGTCGTGAAAAGGCCAGGAGGGCTAAGCCTTCAATTTCATTGAAGGACAGCGTAGAGAAGTTGTGCCTCGAAGGTTGGCAAGGAGCATCGCATAAGGAGTGCGTAGGCGAACGAGTTCAGTAGAGTGGAACTCAGTCCTTTCGCAGAATTGTCAAAGAGAGAATGGACGAACGAAGTATTTGGAGGAGATTTCACGAAGTTCCGTGGGCCGTTGGATCTCACGGAGGCGTGAGGAGGTTACAGTGTAAGTGCGAAAGAGGTTCAAAGCTCAGGAGGAAGAAGAGTTGTCGATCCCGAGCCATAGGGACCGTCAGATCTACATGTGACATCGTGTATAGGGGAATCGCAAGTCAAAGCACCAATTGGTTGTAACGGAATTTACGATATCGCGATCTGCGATATTCCGACAAGCCAGAACCGTCCATCAGTAAGGACGCATGTCAAGAGATATGGAGGAGTCGAAATCTGGAGAATCGGGGTTTTCGACGACAGAGAACTCTTACATTTTGGAATCGCGATCCGCAATATCCCGACGGTGACGTAGCAGTGTGGGACCACGAAAGTGAGTGGAAGACAGGTGGCGTAAGTCATCAGGGTTTCGCGGTGAGAAGTGTTGATCCATCGACATCTGGATTCGCGATCCCCCAAAGTCCGATATCCCGATAGAAGTGACGGGAAGTTGATGAGACAGTCCACACGTGTGTCGGAGTTTCGGCATATCGCAAGTCGAGAGTCGGTAAAGTGAAGTGTTTGGTATCACGAGCTGCGAAACTGTGATAAGGACAAAAATCTTGACAAGGTGAGAGAAAGTCAGCGTTGACAAAAGCCATAAGGTCTCGAGGAATTGAGAGCTCAGTGATCAACAAAGAACTTGCAAAGTCACAAGTTTCGATCCTCCGATAAGTCAAGGAAGGGGGATCGTGCAGGAGAAGAGATTCAGTGGATGCAGATTTCCCAATAGGGAAATAGAAGAACCTTGGAGTTCTTCGGGCCGTGAACAAAGGAAGATCTTGAGGAAGCGAACGTGCTCTGAGGAGTGTGGCTGCGTCCAGTGGAATATGCTATCTGGGAGAGCGAAGCAGTGATACAAAAGAATGGATGGACTGTGCAAGAGCTCATGGAAAGAAGCCCATGAAAGTTTTCAAGCCGAGGAGTATGATGTAGGAGCATCACCAGCACATCAAGCGAGCCGTGT
The DNA here is from genome assembly GCA_032191745.1 of Picea mariana. Taxonomy (NCBI): domain Eukaryota; kingdom Viridiplantae; phylum Streptophyta; class Pinopsida; order Pinales; family Pinaceae; genus Picea; species Picea mariana. The sequence goes on from JASDQU010738689.1 coordinate 167,537, forward strand.
GGAAGCGGAAACCAGCTGGACAAGCCAGCACAAATTTTGAAAAACACTTTGAGATTGTTGCGCAAGCCTTTAATGAAGCCATTTATGAAGGTGAACTTGGTATATTGTAATGGACCTTGAGCAGATAGCTCTCGTCCTTTAGGTAGATAGTCGACATTTAATATAGTTAATGCTAGTAGATAGGAATTTAATTCTAGATTTTATAGCTTTAGAGTCCAAGAGGGAAATGGGATATAGACACCCTCCTTTGTACATTGTAACATTACCCTGAGCTAGAGCATTCAGAAGAGAAGAAATCATGCAGAGAACTGTATGAAGAACACCCATATACATACATTTGAATTAATAGAAAGAGTTCTGATTCAAATTCATGGCTTGTGTTATTCTCTGTGTATTTATGTTAATATGCTCATGAATGTTTACTTCCTGTCATACATTTTCTTTCATATGCTGCGTATGAGATTTCATGGTGGAACTGAAGTCAGAAAGAAAGATTGAATGAGTTTCAATTGTTTCTCTAATTGAGCCAGAAGATTCCTGCAATGAGTGCAGTCCAATTGTCCGCAAGGAGTGCATCGACAGAAGGGTTAAATTAGAGAAAGATTTTTTTCTCATTCCCTCGAAAGTGCAGGGGCACAGTGCTGTGCAAGGAGTGCGCATGCCAGAACGAAGTCTCATAGTTGCGATTCTGAGCAGAGTATTGGAAAACTGCTGTTGCAGGTGTGCGCAGAGTCAAGTGCCTTCAACACTTAAGCATTGTTGAAGATTTGCCACAAGGAGTGTGTGCAACATTTATTTCTGAAGACTAAAGTCGTGAAAAGTCCAGGAGGGCTAAGCCTTCAATTTCATTGAAGGACAACGTAGAGAAGTTATGCCTCGAAGGTTGGCAAGGAGCATCGCATAAGGAGTACGCAAGAGAACGAGTTCAGTAGAGTGGAACTCAGTCCTTTCACAGAATCGTCAAAGAGAGAATGGATGAACGAAGTCTTTGGAGGAGATTTCACGAAGTTCTGTGGGCCGTTGGATCTCACAGAGGTGCGAGGAGGTTACAGTGTAAGTGCGGAAGAGGTTCAAAGCTCAGGAGGAAGCAGAGTTGTCGATCCCGAGCCATAGGGACTGTCAAATCTACATGTGACATCACGTATCAGGGAATCACGAGTCAAAGCACCAATTGGTTGTAACGGAATTTACGATATCATGATCTGTGATATTCTGACAAGCCAGAACCGTCCATCAGTAAGGACGCGTGTCAGGAGATCCGGAGGAGTCAGAATCCAGAGAATCGGGGTTTTCGATGACAGAGAACTCTTGCATGTTGGAATCGCGATCCGCGATATCCCGACGGTGACGTAGCAGTGTGGGACCATGGGAGTGAGTGGAAGACAGGTGGCATAAGTCATCGGGGTTTCGCAGTGAGAAGTGTCGATCCATCAACATCCAGATTCATGATTCCACGAAGTCCGATATCCCGATAGAAGTGACAGGAATTCAATGAGACAGTCCACGCATGTGTCGGAGTTTTGGCATATCGCGAGTCGGGAGTTAGTAAAGTGAAGTGTTTCATATCGCGAGCTGCGAAACCGCGATAAGGACAAAAATACCGACAAGGCGAGAGAAAGTTAGAGTTGACAAAATCCATCGAGTCTCGGGGAATTGAGAGCTCAGTGATCAACAGAGAACTTGTGAAGTCGCGAGTTTTGATCCTCCGATAAGTCAAGGAAGGGGGATCGCACAGGAGAAGAGAATCTGTGGGTGTCGATTTCCCGATAGGGAAATAGAAGAACCTTGGAGTTCTTCGGGCCGTGAACGAAGGAAGATCCTGAGGAAGCGGACATGCTCCGAGGAGTGCGGCTGCGTCAGGTAGCTATCTAGAGAGCACATGGAATATGAGCATGCTTAATGGTTTGTCACATCCATGAAGGTCGAATTAACCAATGTGCCATACCCTATGTTGATGTAGTTTGGTGTTTGTCATTTCAACATAGTAGTTGTAACATTGGTATTATAATTCCAAAAGGAATGGAACAAAAATCTATATATTAAAACTATGCCAACGAAGTTATTAGGAAATTGTGGCTGAACGAGAAGTAGTAACCTTGTAATGAGATATGATTTCTACACTTGATATGAAGGGGGGTTTCAAACTTAGAGTAGTTTATTCATGGCTTTTCCATACTTAAGCGTATCAATACAAATTGAGAAGTAAGTGTTATAGAATAACATGACCAATTTAATGGACATACAAATAATATACCTGTGTAAGTGTTGGTGTACACCACTAATAGATTAAGAATCGTAACCTAGAAGAAGTCATGATAAAGGTAACCAAGTGGTGTTACTGTATCGTCAATGTTATATAAAGAACAACCAGGCTTTGGATATGAAGATATTAAGCAAGTGGATTTAATATACTTTACATTGGGGTGTGAAAATGATCCCACTAGAGTTGTCTCTTAAAACCTCTTAACCTGTCATGTGAATGTAAAATATAAAGAGTAGTATTTCTCATGTTAGCGTCATCGAATAATATTAACAATAATAGTGATGAAAAAATAATTAGAGATGTGGCATAAAAAAAAAAAGAAAAATCAATTCAGGCGATGTTACAAATGGCATCAGAGCTAGGTTCCAAACACTAGGGCCATATGGTCTCAAACCATTTAAAGTGCTATATTAATCATTTAAGCAATTATTGCAGAATTATGTAAACAATAATATTAACATAAAATCTATGTTTGACTTACAGAAACAACAATAGACATCGTGGTTGACGAAACTGGAAAAACAACACCAGGGTATTTAATCTATTAAATCGAAAATATAAATAGAATTTATTCCAAGTAATAATATAAATTGTGAGGACGGTTTAAATCGTTTCATTAATTGAAAAGGGTAGTATAAAACATAACCATAATTACCAACTGTCAAAGCATCAGTTGGAAGTGGAATTCAAAAGGGTAGTGATCAAGGTTTGTTGTCGGCGAATGCATTATTCACAGAGTAATGACTCCAATAGAGATGTGGTCTATTCTAAGTCCTCCCTTAATAAGAACTCAACAATGAAATTATTTGCATATTTTACATACTTAACAAACACCAAATTCTTAAGTAAAATACTCAATGTGAAGAATGTTTGGGAAGGAACCCTATTTTTGACACATTTCAACAGTAAAAATTTGATCAAGGACCTAACATAGATCCTTCTTCCAATATCATAATAATTTATCTATCAACAAAGAGAAATTAAGTGATTTAAAAATCATTTTAGTCTCTCAATGGAAATCGATAGGAGGATTCGATACAAAATGTTGTACAGTAATAAGAAATTTCTTTCAATAGAAAACACATAAGAGGATGATTACAAAGAACACAATCGTTGAAATTGCAATCTAACTGAACATCCTTCAATTAGTATTCATTGAGATAATTTCTTAGTGATTAGAATTAATAAAATCACCAGTTAAGTTTACATTTTTCCAATGATCATCTGATACATTTAGCAATGGAAGTTTTAAGTAATCCTTCCTTAATCAATACTAATTCAATCTATATACAATTTCAGCAAATATCAATATAAATTCTAACAAAACTAAAATCTTAATACCAGAACTTGAAGGGTGATGCTGTGAGAATTTGATCTTCAACTTGGAAGAACTTGCGCAAAGATCCTTTGTCTGCCTACTAATCGAGAGACTTCACCAGTACCTTCTAGCCAACACTAGGGGTACTTTTCTTCACCCTTATCCCCCCGAGCAGCAAAGGGACCAAGAACAAAAACCATAACATAATAGCTCACCCCTCAAGGAAGAGCTTCCACTCCTTCTCAAGCTTGAAATCCCAACTCTCACAAGTAAATCACAGTCCAACTAAATTTTGGTAGCATAATAGTACAATGAATGTGAGATCCATTTCCCTTCTACATTATTTCTTTTATAGCATAATTCTCAATGACACTTGTCCTCATGCAAAACTAATTCATTTTTAACAATTAAATTAAATGAGTATTCACCCAACACATGTGTCACTCTCTCCCAAAGTTGCACATGTATTTACCCTTTTTTTTTATTTAAAAAACTATTTTCCCTCACATTCCCCAATGTTTTCTTATTTTCACTCTTAGTTGTCCCTTTGTTCCCCAAATTCTCATTTAATGAGTGTCCCCTAACTAGATCTTAATTAGATTTGGATTATGAATCTTATTTTAGTTAGACTTAGTGGTAGTTTGACTCAAGACACTATTCTATGTGTACACATATTCTCTCATGTTTTATTTCTTTCTATTTTTAAAATCTCTTTTATTATTTTTCATGCACACATGTGCAATTTTATCCAACCTTTAAATTTTTAAATCCTCATTTTCTAGAGTTTGATTATATCTCAAATCTTTTCACTTATGTCATGGTTAATTTAGTCCTTTATTTAAATTTAGACTTAAACTTAGTCTTAGAATAGGCTTAGACGATTGTTAGGATTTTTAATTTATAATTTATGGTTTAATTAATTATTTTATTCTAACAAGGTCTAACCATTTTAATGTTTTTTAGGCCAGCTAGATTTATTGACTGATGTTTTAGTTACGCGACGTGCCCTTCAAGATGCACCTCAGTGCTCTAATACTGCCACTCGCCTTTGACTGGTTTTGGAGGTTTGTCTGACCCTTGAAGTCAACACTCCATTTAGTCGACCTTGTGATAGACTAAGGGTTTCTAAGGAATAAGGATTCTTCCTTATTACGTGCCCCTTAAATTTCCTCATGAGCGAATGTCTCAATCTTCCCTCACAACATCATGTACCTCTCGAACTAGGTAATCGTTAACCTACAATTTAGGTTACAACGAGAGTGCTAGTAGGCTGTGACAGGGGCGTTTCCACACCTCTCCCTCAAATATATGGTTTCTATGCATGTCCCCTTTACTCCTTATGTGATTCGTATTAGAAAGTATTTTCAAGCCTGCGTTGAATGACAAAAATAGTGTGAATAATCCATATACATAAATCATATTGTAATCAATCATATGCCAAATGTGTGTAAAACGAAATACTCAAACAAATACAATCCACTCCTTGACTCAATCTGGAGTCCAAGGAAGTCAATTGATGGAATCAACATCCATAACTTGTCATGTGTATTGGACACTTAGGAAAATGCGTCAATAGAATTTGGCAATACAAATACATGAAAATAGAAATAAGTCACAATACATCATCATCGCCATATATAACCCATAATCAAAACAAAATCATAATTCACCATAACCGGATCACTTTCACGCAAGTGTCCTCAAATAATATGTCAATAAAAGTGCACTTAGTAGAATGGGATGTTATGTCCTCCACTAAGTGAATGTGTGGAGAAGTTTTGGTTGGTGCAATGCTCCAAAGTAATAGCGTTCACATGGACTTGATGCCATTGGACTGGTAGACTAACAGTGGTAGGTAACCAAAGAACGCATGGAGTATGAGCGTGCTTAATGGCCTGTCACATCCATGAAGGATGAATTAACCAATGCACCATACCCTATGTTGACATATTTTGGCATTTGTTGTTTGAACATAGTACTTGTTACATTGGTATTATAATTCCAAAATGAATTTAACAAAAATATATATATTGAAATTATGCCAACAAAGTTATTAAGAAATCTCTAGTGAACCATGAGTAGTAACCTTATAATGAGATATAATTTCTACACTTGATATCAAGGGGTGTTTGAACCTTAGAGTAGTTAATTCATGGTTTTTCCATACTTGAGAGTATCAACATAAATTAAGAAGGAAGTGTTATAGAATAACATGACCAATATAATGGGCATAAAAATAATATAGCTATGTAAATGTTGGTGTATGCACTAAAAGATTAAGAATCATAACCTAGAAGAAGTCATGACGAAGGTAAGTAAGTGCAGTTATTGTATCGTCAATTTTGTATAAAGAACAACTAGTCTTTGGATAACAATCTATTAAGCAAGTGAATTTAATATACTTTACATTCGAGGTGAGAAAACGATCCCACTAGATTTGTCTCTTAAGACCTATTAACTTGTCATGTGAATAGAAAATATTAATTGTAGTATTGCTCATTTTGGCGTCATCCAATAATATTAACAATAACATTGATGAAACAATGATTAGATATGTCGTATATAAAAAAAATCATTTCAGATGATGTTACAAATGGTATCAGAGACAAGTTCCAAACACTAGGGCCTTATGGTCTCAATCCATTTAAACTGCTACATTAATAATTTAATCAATTATCGTGGAATTATGTAAATAAGAATCTTAACAGAAAATCTATTTTTCACTTACCAGAAACAACAACATACACCATGGTTGACGAAAATGAAAAAAAAAACACTGAGTGGACCTAAAATTTTCGTAGAGTTCCACAAAAAAAAACCTCAAAATAATCCATTAGAGGTACTTGAAACCATGAGAAGTATAAAGGCCAAATTGCAGAGTATCAAAGTTGACAATGAAAAACTAGTGAAAGCAAGTAGAGAACAAGAGGAATTAAATGAAATCTTTCTAAAAAAATATGACTGAGATGAAATAGAATAATAATGTAGGACAAACTTATAGTAACACCATGAAGGAAGTCTCTAATGATGAATCTCATAAGAGAAGGGAACACCCAATGTTTAGCGATAAAAATACATCGATGAATGAGAAAAATAGAAATAACAGTTCTGAAGAGAACACCTTGCAAAAGAGATCACCTAAAAACAAGAAAAGAAAATGGCATACAACTGAGTTGATTGGTGAATTAAAAAAAATCATACCACCTAGTTTTGATGGGGAAACAAAAGAAGGAGCAAAATCTTGGCTCCTAAACATGGGAAAATATTTCCAAATTTATAATTATTATGGGAACTTAAGGGGTAGATTGGAAATATATCAGTTGAATGGGAAAGTTGTGATTTGGTGGCAAGAAACAAAGACAATAAAAAAAATTAGAAGCAACGAACTCACTTGGAAAATATTTAGGAAATACTTTAAACATAAATACTTCACTGAAAGGTATTTCGATGAAAAGGCTAAGGGATTTCATGACCTTAAGCTAGGAAAAATGACCATTGAATTTTTTTTTACCAAATTTGTAGATTTTATGAGGTACGTACCTTACCTTAGAGAAAACAAAGAAAATCTACAACAATTCATGAGTTTCTTGCCTCAATCATATTAGTATAAAATTGAGTTCCTTAACCCTAAAATGATGGATGAGGTAATAATACATGCTAAATTTTGTTATACCCAGTTTAAAAAAAGGTCTGAAAATATGAAAACTTGGCAAGATAAGAACAAAAATAATAATTTTGATCCCAGAAAGAAAAAATTTAAGTACCCATGTAATGAAAATCACAATGCGCGAGTTAAATGTAACAAGTTTAATGGAAAACAACAACGTGTATCATTTTAGACCAATATTAGACCAACAAATTCAACAATCAAACCCATTAGACAACCATTGCAATGTTGGGGTTGCAAGGAACCTCACCTATATAGAGATTTCCATTTGAATAAGAACAAAAATTTGGTGGTGCAGAATGTTCAAGATGCAGTAACAATTAATGACATGGAAAGATGCAATCACAAGGTTAATGTAGCCTTGGAAAATCAACAGGCTGACCATCAGTCTTCCATGCTAGAAGTTGAAGGTAAGATAAATAGAAAATATCTCTCTATTTTAATTGACCTCAGTGCAAGTTTAAGTTACGTTTCTCCTATGATTGTAGAGAACTGCAAATTGAATCAAGTAAAACATAATAAGTCTTGGTTAGTACAATTAGCCACTGGTACTAAACAAAAAGTAGTTGAATTGGTCAAAGATTGTATGATAACATTAGATGGAATGGAAACAAGTGTGCATTTGAATATATTACCTTTGGGATATTATGATATACTCATAGGTATGGATTTGTCTTGGAAAGCATGTGGCTATAGTGAATTGTAAAACTAAAACTTTTTATTGTGTGGATGAGTTGGGAAAAAATAGAACCATTAAGGGAATACCTTGTTGTGTATCAGTAAGGTATATTTCTACTTTACAGTTGAAACGAAATGCAATAAAGGGTTGTGAAATATATGCTTTACATATAAATGAAGGTCTAGAAAAAAGAGTTGACTGTTTGTTAACTAATGATCATTTATTAAGTAAGTTTCATGATGTGTTCTCACAAGAGATTCAAGAACTACCTCCTAGAAGGGATATATATTTCACAATAGATTTAGTACTAAGATCAACACCAGTTTCCAAAGCGCCATATAGGATGAGTGTTCTTGAACTGACTGAATTGAAAATGCAACTTCAAGATTTGTTGGTCAAACAATATATCATACCAGGTTTGTGTCCATGGGGTACACCTGTCTTGTTTGTGAAAAAGAAGGAAGGGACTTCTAGGCTATGCATTGAATATATACAACTGAACAAAATGACAACAAAAAATAAGTACCCTTTACCTTGTATTGACAATTTGTTTGACCAGGTTGGAGAGGCTAAAATTTTCTCTAAAATAGATTTAAGATCATGTTATCGTCAAATCAGGATAAAAGATGAAGACATACATAAAACGCTCTTTAGAAGTAGGTATGGACACTATGAATTCATAGTGGCACCCTTTGGGCTAACAAATGCTCTGGAAACATTTATGTGCCTTATGAACAGTGTGTTAAGAAAATACTTGGAAAAGTTTTTGATAATGTTTATTGATAATATCTTGATTTATTCCAAAACAAAGGAGGAACACAAAGAACATCTAGAGTTAGTTCTACAAACCTTAAGGGAACATTAGTTGTATGCAAAATATAGCAAGTGCGGATTTTATTAGAGTAAGGTACAATACATAGGACATGTGATTTCCAAAGAAAGGATTTATTGTTGACCCTGAAAAGGTAAAAGTCGTTTGGGATTGGCCAGCTCGAAAGATGTTTTAGATATCAAATATTTTATGGGAGTTACAGGTTATTATAGAAGATTCATTGAAGGGTTTTCAAAATTTTCTTACCCTATTACTTGCTTACATATAAAGGGAACAGTTTTTAAATGGATATATAAGTGTCAAGAATGTTTTGAGAAATTAACATAGTTATTAACCACCACACCCATATTAAAAGTAGCAGATCCACAAAAATACTTTGTAGTATGTACTGATGCATCTAAGGAAGGATTATGGGGAGCACTAATGCAGGAAGGGAATGTAATAGCATATGAGTGAAGAATGCTAAAATATCATGATTAAAACTATGCTCCACATGATTTTGAATTTACTTGTATTCTCCATTCTTTAAAAATGTGGCGACATTATCTCTTAGGGAAGAATTGTTTTTTGAAAACAAATAATGTTAGTCTCAATTTTTTTTTGGACCAAAAGCACTTAAATTCCATACAGGCGAGGTGTTTGGCTTTCCTAAGGGAATTTGATTTTGTTATTGAACACATTAAAGGAAAGGAAAATAATGTGGCAGATGCCCTTAGTAGGAAGATAAATGTGATTTCTAGTAGAAACATCCAATCTGAGTTAAAACAAAAAAATTGAATTAGCAGCAGAAAAAGACGTGGAATACAAACAAATTTAAGAAAACTGTCAAATTGATTCTCTAACTAGCAAAAAATCAAAATTCAGTTGCAGCCTCAAAGGTTTAGTTTTGTATAAGAACATAGTTTTTGTACCAAATAATGCATAATTTAAAAAAATAATTCTAGGAGAAGTTCACAAGAATCCATATTCGGTCCATACAGGGTATCAAAATAAAATAACAACGTTAAAAAAAGAATAATTTTGGCCTAAAATGAAGACAGAAGTGGATGAATACATTGCTATATGTCTAGAGTGTCAATGGGTTAAAGTGGAGCACTAACAACGGGATGGATTGCTACATCCTATACCCATTCCAGAGTGGAATTGGAAAGTTATTAGTATGGATTTCATCACCAGTTTACCTATAAAAAAGAAGCACAATGATTCGATTATGGTTGTGATTGATAAACTTACAAAAGAAACACATTTTATTCTAGTAAAATCCACTTATAAAGATATTAGTATTTCATAAATGTTTATGAAGGAAAATTTCAGGATGCATGGGTTTCCTAAAACAATCATTTCATATAGAGACACAAAATTCACTTCCATCGTTTAGAAGACTTTATTTAGTGGAATGGACACACAATTGAATTTTAGAACTACTTAGCATCCTCAAACTGATGGTCAAAATGAAAGGACTAAGCGTATTGTTGAGGATATGTTACGAATGTATGTTATGGATTTCCCAATAAAATGGGAAGATTATATTCACCTGATTGAATTCACATACAACAATTGTTATCAATCATATTTAAATATGAGCCCTTTCAAAGTATTATATGGTTGGAGATCTAGGACACTAGTGAGTTGGGATGATCCTATTGATAAGATTATTATAGGGCTTGACATGCTAAAAGAAATGGAAATAATGATGTAGAAAGTGAAACATAATTTGAAAAGTGCACAAGAAAGGAAGAAAAGATATGCAAATTCAGAAAGAACACACAAGGAGTTTAATGTTGGAGGCCATGTCTATCTATAAATAAAACCCAGAAACAATTCACTCAGACTTGGAAAAATATCTATGTTATCACCACGTTATTGTGGACCTTTTGAAGTGTTATACCAACTTGCACTACCAATTCATATGAAAATACATAATGTGTTTCATGTTTCATTATTGAAGAAATATGTGCATGATATAACTCATGTTGTAAATTGGAATCTGATCTAGGTGGAACGAGAGGGCGAGTTCCAAGTGGAACCACTATGCATACTCCACAAGAAAGAAGTTATGTTGTGTAACAAAGCCATCACCTAGGTTAAAGTGGAGTGGAGGCACTTTAGTCAATAGGAGACCACTTTGGAAATATAAGAGGCTATGAGAAAATCCTATCCATTTTTGTTCCATGGTTGGGAACCTGATGGGAACACCAAGGACGATGTTCAGTTCAAGGGGACGAATATGTAACATCTCTCCAAAGTAAATACTGGAGTAAATTTATGTGGTTGTGATTATTGAATTAGGACATTGGAAAAAACTTGGATTAACATTTTTTATCACCATAAGTAATTGATGGTGAAAAAAGTTTATGTAAATATCATTTTTAAATTTTATTTTATTTAAAATTACTAGAGATAAATTGATGAGAGAACCCAACTATGATAAGAAAAATACAATATTCCATTGGAAAAGTGAAAAGAGGATAGAAACCACCAGGGTAAAGGTGATTTTGATCCATGAGGACAAGTGTGAATCTACCCCCAAGAATGGGGGAGGTTAGGAAACAAGATAAAAAATAGTTCAGCAAAGACTCCCAAGAGTTAGGGAGAAGGCCAAATAGAAAAAAAAAGAAAGACCTAGGCAGTCAATTATTTTAAACTTGGTAAAACAAGGGAGAGGGAACAAGTACGGTGTAAACGGGACAATTTTGAGTACTTGTGTAAAGTTAGAGATTGGTGGTTCCGAGAAAGAACCAACTTCTAGAAAATTGCTTGGAGAAATTTCTTTACATACTCATTTTTCCTATGGAATAAAGTATTTGGCTCAAGGGTGACCAGAGTTAGTAGATTGTAGTTTCTCTAATATATGGTTGGGAGCAGTTGGAATCTCTCCTCAGTTTTTCCAAGTAAATATTTGTAGTTCATATATGTGTATTCAATTATTGTCAATTAATTTGTTTAGATATTTTAACTCTAATATCTATAGATTATATGATTGGTTAAATCATTTTCATATTGGTTTGATGCTAATATTTTGGTTACAGACTACATTCTTAATATTATATTACTAGAGAAAAACCATTATATAAGAAAAGGATGTAGAGTGACATATAATCAGAGAATCTTTAGTTAGATTATCAGTGTCATTATTTGCAGAGAGTTTTAATATTTTATCTCTTAATATTTTTATTTTCATTCAATAGAAATATAGAGTAACCAGAGTAATCTTTGAGTGTAGTAAAAACCATGATAAAAGAAATATTAAATCAAATCTTATCTACAAGAATAATGTTAGCACTTATCTTAGAACATATCAAATTCTTATTGTTCAGATATAATAACCACAACATGCAATGAAATGGATGTTGATTAATTGGGTCGGTTGTCATTGATGTAAACCCTTGAAGAAAGCTCGGTAGCAAATTCCAGTAGAACAAAGGTTTGGGTAATGGACCCAAGTTTGTTTTATGGATAATGGTATGATTTTTTATATATTTACAGGTAAGACTATTATATATGGATAGTACATGTTATGTCATTTATGGTGGTATGTGGAATGTCACATAAATCGTCATGGTTAGAGAGTTATGGCCACGTGAAGTTGGAGAACCCTCATAAGTCATCTAGAAGACCCAAAAGGTCGAAGTAGTCAAAGTGTTTGAAAAATAAATTATTTAAATAATAAAGTTAATGGAGTATTACATAAAATAAGGAAAGTGGGATGCTACATGAAAGTATAAATAAGAGGCAAGGCTTTCTCATTTTATCACACTTGAACCTATTGAATATCATTGAATATCTATTTTGTGAAATGTTATTTGGGCAGGTATTATTGATAGATAAAAGTGCGGCAGAAAAAGTGCGGTAGGAAAATTACAATAGAAAAAGTGCGGTAGAAAAAGTACGACAGAAAAATTGCAGTAGAAAAATTAGGGCAGAAAAGTGCGACAGAAAAATCACGGCAGAAAAAGTGCAGCAGAAAAACATGGCAGAAAAATCACGGCAACAACATGGTTGGGGTCTATTTATGAGAGATATGGAACATATTGTTTGAGGTATGTTTTGTGATCTAGGGTTTATCTCTTGAGATGGTATTGAATGTTCAATATTGTTGTATATATCAGATTTGTTGAGGGATATAGTTGGTATTTGGCATATGGGTATTGGTATTTTGGTTGTGATTTGTTGCTGAAGTAGTTGGTTTAGCTTGAGGCTACATAACATTGAGTTTGCGGCACATGGTTTGATGTAAGGTTTTATGGTATTTGGTTTATGGATAGAGTGATGAATTGTTAGATAACTTTTGATGGTTATAATTGTGTATGTCTTTGGTATATGGTTGAGGTACATGTTGGGTACATGGTTGAGACAAGTGGTTGATGATTTGACACATACATGAGGTGTATAGTTGATGACTTGTCACATACAAGAGGTGTATAGTTGATGATGTTGGTACATCTTCATGAGTCAATGTTGATGCATGGTTGATGCATGGTACATGTTGGTTCAAGTTATTGGTACAAGTTGTTTGGTGCAGGTTGATTGGTAGAGGTTGTTACAGGTTATTGGTACAGGTTAGTGCCACAGTTTGATAGTGATAGGTTGACAGTGGTAGTGGTTGATTCAGTGACAGTGACAGGTTGTCTACATTTGGCATTTATATTTCAGGGCAGTTGGACCGAGAAAGGATAGGTGGTTGTATCAACCTTTCGTTTGTAGGAAGAGAACTTAGGGGGTTGTAGCCTCCTTCTGGTTGTAGCTAGATAAATGGGGAGTTGGTCCTTACCTCGGTCTGTAGCCTGAGAAACTAGGAGGTTGGAGTCTCCTTCAAGTTCCAGCTGGAAAACAAAGGAAGTTGGTGCTTCCAATGACTGTAATTTTTCAAGACATATAAGAAGAAACATTATGTGGTTTTCTCCCACTTTGGGTTTCCACGTAAAAACACGGGTGTATTGTGTATGTGTATGATTTTTCATTTGTTCATTTTTTATTTACTTGACAATTATTTGATGATAATGCTACATTGATATAACACTTGCATTATATGGTTAAAAGGTATTAAATTGCTCTATTACTAATTCACCCCCCCTCTCAGTAATCCAGCAATTGGTATCAGAGAAGGTCCCTTCAGAAATCAGTTTAACCACGGAAAGGTAAATCATGGAGAGAAAAGACATCTATAAAAATGGAATACCACGGTTTGATGGACATATGTATGCATTTTGGAGAAGAAGGATGAAAACATATATACATGCACAAGGATTTGAAATTTGGAAGTTAGTTGTAGATGGATACAAATAACAAGTAGTTCCATCGACAAATGAAAGAGAAATAAAACTCAGAAAAAATAATTCCAAAGCCACAAATGCACTTCTGAATGGTCTTTGTGAATCAATTTACACCAAAGTTATACATTGTAAATCCGCTAAAGATATTTGGGACAAGATTCAAAATTCAAAGAAAAAAAGATTCAAAATTATAAAGGTTAGATTGAACAACTAAAGATTAAGAAAGATGAGGATATTGCATATTACTTCTTACGAGTCGATGAAAAAGTATATGCAATCATAGGATTGAGAGAAGAAATTAAAGAATTTGTAATTGTTTAAAATGTACTAAGATCTCTCCCTATGGGATTTGATCCTAAGATATCAACACTAGAAGAAAGAGAAGATCTAGACTCATTAAGCATGGGTGAACTACATGGAATATCCACAACACATGAAATTATAACTAAACAGGAAAATCCAGATATAAAAGAAGCAGCTTTAAAAGCATCCAAAAGGTCAAAGAAAAAGGTAAAGAAAAAAGAAAAAGAACATAGCGGCAACAGTGACATCTCGGAAGATGATGAAGAAATGACCAACTTTGTCGGACTATTGAACAAGGGAACCAATGAAAGATATAAAGGTAAGTTTCATTTGATTTGTTTTAATTGTGATGGTATTGGTCATTTTGCTAAAATAATTCCTCATAAGAAAAATAAGAGGAATGATGAAGATTACTCAAATAGCAAAAGAACATATAAAGGAAAAATAACCACAAAGAAATTTTTCAAGAAAACATTATGCACCAAAGAAGACATATCATCATTAGATGAAGATGAAGTCAATGACAGTGAGACAGAAAGAGTTCTATTCATGGCAGTAGAAGACTCTGACAAAGAAGACACTGAAGAAGAATATTTAGAGGCCAAAGAAGAATACGAGGAGGCATAAGTTGACTACCGAGAAGAATTGTTGTGTTCCATAGAATTTATAAGAAGAGAAAAGAAGAAAAACAAGAAGCTACAAGCGAAACTAGACAAGAAAGAAGACACTCACGAACTAGAACAAATGATCACAAATTTAAAGGCTCAAATAGAATAAGATAAAAGAGTTGAAGAATCACTCAAAGAATAGATAGAAGAAAGAGACATGATCATTGGAAATTTGGATGCAGATATTGTCACATTAAGAAATGATCTTTAAAAGAAAAATATGCAGAACAACTCAAAATTTTTGGATGACATTATCAGTAGTCAAAAACCTCATCATGACAAGTCCAAACTTGGATACAATCAGACAGAAATGGGATCAATCTCCAAAACAACAGAGCAAGAAACATATCCAAAAAGCTATGAAGAAACAATCAAAGGGGATAGGAAGATCTAAAAGGAAGATTATAGGGACACTCCTCCACTGAGAAGATTCAGATTTCAGAATCAATAACCGACAGATAGGCCTCAACAAGAAGAGCGATTTAGAAGAGAAACTCCTTTCAAAAGATTTTCAACTCCCAGGTATCAAACTATATTTTTTTGTTTATGTTATGCATGTAATAATTTTGGACATAAAGCTATGAATTGCAGAGCTAACAAAAACAACATAAACAACTTGAAATTCATACATAAAAGGGTTTTCCAAGAAGGCCTAGTGAAACACGGAGAAGATGTTACAACAAGTTTGAATCATTGACCACTAAAGTGGAATGATAAAAGTGTAACAATTTTGGACACATGTCCAAACATTGTAGATTGATAGTTCCTCCTAGAGAACCAAAACAGAACCACAACAGTCACAGTCAGGAACCTCAGAAGAGAACATGGATAAGAAATAAAAATCAGTATACTAATGAAGAATGCACACTCACTCTACAAGCTAAGTAGAAGAAATGTGGTCGGTATGTTGATAGTGGTTGTTCAAAACACATGACAGGTGATAAAGACAGGTTTCTTACATTAAGAAATGAAAGAGATGGATCAGTCTCCTTTGGAAATAATGATTCAACTAAAATCATTGGAAAAGGCACAATCATAATTGGAAACAAGAATACCAAGATAGAAAATGTTCTACTAGTAGAAGATATGAAACATAATCTTCTAAGTGTGAGTCAAATGTGTGAACAAGGTCATAAAGTTACTTTTGATTCACAAAAGTGTGAGATAAGAAAATAAGGTTCAGGAAAATTGATTGCAACAGCTGCAAGAACTTCAAGCAACATATATGTACTAAGTGAAATTTGAAATGAAAAGTCGTGTCTAGGAAAATAAGATGAAAGTTGGATATGGCAAAGAAGAATGAGTCACATACACTTTTATAACCTTTTCAAAGTCATAAAAAGGGTAGCAGTTAGAGAAATTCCTCAAATTACATAAACAACCAACACTTTATAAAAGCATTGCCAATGACCAGGTTTGAATCAAAAGAATATTCAACGACAAGACCATTGAAAATTGTGCATATTGATCTAGTTGGACTAACTACAACAAATGGTTTAAAATGTGAGAAATACTTTTGTTATTAGTTGATGATTATACAAGAATGACTAAAGTTTGCTTTCTCACGAATAAGTCAGAAGCTTTTGAAAACTCCAAGGTCTACAAGGAAATGGTTGAAAATGAAATGGATTCAAAAATAAAATGTTTGAGATCTCATAATGGAGAATAGTTCACTTCAAAGGAATTTATGGAATACTGCAGCAGGCATGGAATAAAAAGACAATTCTTCATTGCTAGGACACCTCAATAGAATGGAGTTGTTGAATGAAAGAATAGGACAATGCAGGAAATGGATCGAACAATGTTAATGGATTATGAATTGACAGATATCTTTTGGACACATGCAATGCATACAACGGTTCACATTCAAAATAGAGTAATGCTAAAAAACAACACTAAAAAAACTCCCTACAAGCTATAGAAAGGAAGAACAGTAAGTGTGAAGCACTTCAAAGTATTTGGAAGAAAATTCTACATCAAAAGAGAAGATGGAAGAATGGGAAAGTTTGAATCTCGTATGGACAAAGGAGTACTTGTTGGTTACTCAAGTACAAGTAAACCATACAAGTGTTACAATTTGAGGTTGAACGAAGTTGTGGAAATAATCAATGTAACAATTGATGAAACAGGTGGATGTGAATGAAAGGAAGAAGAAAATGAATCAATGGAACAACTTTACGAAGAAGAAGAAGAAAATAAAAAAGAAGTATAAGGGGAAGATGACTAGGATCAGACAAAATTAGAAGAGAAAGTTCAACAAGTGCCTCCAAAGACACCTAGAAAATGAGTATAGAAGAATCATCATTCAAATTAGATGATCGGAAACAAATATACAGGAGTTGATACTATAAAAAGAATTTGTTCACCAGAACAAATGCACCTAGCACTCTCATCTACGATTGAACAAAAAAGTTTTGAAGAGACCAGGAAGGATGAATTTTGGAATAAGGCCATGGATGAAGAATTGGATCAAATAGACAAGAATGACACTTAGGAATTGGTTCCAAGACCAAATAATAAGAATGTGATTGGCACAAAGTAGGTACTTAGAAATAAATTGAATGAATATGGACAGGTTACAAGGAACAAAGCTAGATTGGTATGTAAAGGATACACACAGGTTGAAGGAATCGATTTTGAAGAGACATTTGCTACAGTTGCTAGAATGGAAGCAATCTAATTGCTCCTAGGTTATGCATGCTCCAAGAATATTAAAGTGTATCATATGGATGTGAAATCAACTTTTATGAATAAGGAACTTGAAGAAGAAGTCTACACTGAACAACCAGAAGGATTTCAGTTGTCAGAGAACGCAGATTACGTGTGTAAATTGAAGAAGGCCTTATATGGTCTAAAACAAGATCCTAGAGTAGGGTACTCTATACTGGATAAATATATACATGAAGAAGGGTTTAGAAAAGGAAGTGCAGACAATGACCTCTACATCAAGGTAACTCAAGATAGTATTTTATTAATTGAAGTTTATGTTGATGATATTATTTTTGGAAGTATTGATTATAGGTTAC
>JASDQU010738689.1:186763-210914 GCA_032191745.1 Picea mariana
TTTTATATGCATTCAATAGAAGTATAGAGTAACCAGAGTTATCTTTGAGTGTAGTAAAAACCATGATAAAATAAATATTAAATCAAATCTTATCTACAGGAATAATGTTAGCACTTATCTTAGAACATATCAAATTCTTATTGTTCATACATAATAACCACAACATGCAGGGAAATGTATGTTGATTAATTGGGTTGGTTGTCATTGATGTAAACCCTTGAAGAAAGCTCGGTAGCGAATTCCGGTAGAACAAAGGTTTGGGTAATGGAACCAAGTTTGTTTTATGGATAATGGTATGATTTTTAATATATTTGTAGGTAAGACTATTCTATATGGATAGTACATGTCATGTCATTTCCAGTGGTATGTGGAATGTCACATAAATCCTCATGGTTAGAGAGTTATGGCCACGTGAAGTTGAAGAACCCTCATAAGTCATCTAGAAGACCCAAAAGGTCAAAGTAGTCAAAGTGTTTGAAAAATAAATTATTTAAATAATAAAGTTAATGGAGTACTACATAAAATAAGGAAAGTGGGATGCTACATGAAAGTATAAATAAGAGGCAAGGCTCTCTCATTTTATCACACTTGAACCTATTGAATATCATTGAATATCTATTTTGTGAAAGGTTATTTGGGCAGGTATTATTGATAGATAAAGGTGCAGCAGAAAAAGTGCGGTAGGAAAACTATAGCAGAAAAAGTGTGGTAGAAAAAGTGCGGCGGAAAAAGTGTGACAAAAAAGTCATGGTAGAAAAATCAAGGCAGAAAAGTGCAACAGAAAAATCACGGCAGAAAAAGTGCGGCAGAAAAATCACGGCAACAACATGGCTGGGGTCTATTTATGAGAGATATGGAACATATTGTTTGAGGTATGTTTTGTGATCTAGGGTTTATCTCTTGAGATGGTATTGAATGTTCAATATTATTGTATATATCTGATTTGTTGAGGGATATAATTGGTATTTTGTTGTTGGTATTTGGCATATGGGTATTGGTCTTTTGGTTGTGATTTGTTGCTGAAGTTGTTGGTTTAGCTTGAGGCTACATAACATTGAGTTTGTGGCACATGGTTTGATGTAAGGTTTTATGGTATTTGGTTTATGGATAGAGTGATGAATTGTTAGATAACTTTTGAAGGCTATAATTGTGTATGTCTTTGGTATATGGTTGAGGTACATGTTGGGTACATGGTTGAGACAAGTGGTTGATGATTTGACACATACATGAGGTGTATAGTTGATGACTTGTCACATACAAAGAGGTGTATAGTTGATGATGTTGGTACATCTTGATGAGTCAAGGTTGATGCATGGTTGAGGCATGGTACATGTTGGTTCAAGTTATTGGTACAAGTTGTTTGGTGCAGGTTGATTGGTAGAGGTTGTTACAGGTTATTGGTACAGGTTAGTGCCACAGGTTGATAGTGATAGGTTCACAGTGGTAGTGGTTGATTCAGTGACAGTGACAGGTTGTCTACATTTGGCATTTATATTTCAGGGCAGTTGGACTAGGAAAGGATAGGTGGTTGTATCAACCTTTCGTTTGTAGGCAGAGAACTTAGGGGGTTGTAGCCTCCTTCTGGTTGTAGCTAGATAAATGGGGAGTTTCTCCTTACCTTGGTCTATAGCCTAAGAAACTAGGAGGTTGGAGCCTCCTTCCAGTTGCAGCTGGAAAACAAAGAAAGTTGGTGCTTCCAATGACTGTAATTTTTCAAGACATATAAGAAGAAACATTATGTGGTTTTCTCCCACTTTGGGTTTCCACATAAAAACACTGGTGTATTGTGTATGTGTATGATTTTTCATTTGCCCATTGTTTATTTACTCGGAAATTATTGGATGATAATGCTACATTGATATAACACTTGCATTATATGGTTAAAAAGGATTAAATTGCTCTATTACTAATTCACCCCCCCTCTCAGTAATCCAACAATTGGTATTAGAGAAGGTCCCTTCAGAAATCAGTTTAACCACAGAAAGGTAGATCATGGAGAGAAAAAACATGTATAAAAATGGAATACCATGGTTTGATGGACATAAGTATGCATTTTGGATAATAAGAATGAAAACATATATACATGCACAAGGATTTGAAATTTTGAAATTAGTTGTAGATGGATACAAAGAACCAATAGTTCCATCGACAAATGAAAGAGAAATAAAACTCAGAAAAAATAATTCCAAAGCCACAAATGCACTTCTGAATGGTCTTTGTGAATCAATTTACACCAAAGTTATGCATTGTAAATCCGCTAAATATATTTGGGACAAGATTCAAAATATTTATGAAGGAGATTCAAAATTCAAAGAAACAAAGATTCAAAATTACAAAGGTTAGTTTGAACAACTAAAGATTAAGGAAGATGAGGATATTGGAACTTACTTCTTACGAGTCGATGAAAAATTAAATGCAATCATAGGAATGGGAGAAGAAATTAAAGAATTTGTAATTGTTTAAAATGTACTAATATCTCTCCCTATGAGATTTGATCCTAAGATATCAACACTAGAAGAAAGAGAAGATCTAGACTCAATAAGCATGGGTGAACTACATGGGATATGCACAACATATGAAATTATAACTAAATAGGAAAATCCAGATATAAAAGAAGCAACTTTAAAAGCACCCAAAAGGTCAAAGAAAAAGGGAAAGAAAAAGGAAAAAGAACATAGAAGCAATAGTGACATCTCGGAAGATGATGAAGAAATGGACAACTTTGTCGGACTATTGAACAAGGGAAAAAAACGAAATATATAAAGGTAAGTTTCCTTTGATTTGTTTTAATTGTGATGGTATTGGTCATTTTGCTAAAATAATTCCTCATAAGAAAAAGAAGAGGAATGATGAATATTACTCAAATAGAAAAAGAACATATAAAGGCAAAATAACCACAAAGAAATTTTTCAAGAAAACATTATGCACCAAAGAAGACATATCATCATTAGATGAAGATGAAGTCAATGACAGTGAGATAGAAAGAGTTCTATTCATGGCGGTAGAAGACTCTGACAAAGAAAACACCTAAAAGAATATTAAGAGGCCAAAGAAGAATATGAGGAGGCATAAGTTGACTACCGAGAAGAATTGTTGTGTTCCATAGAATTTATAGGAAGAAAAACAAGAAGCTACAGGCGGAACTAGACAAGAAAGAAGACACTCAGGAACTAGAATAAATGATCACAAATTTGAAGGCTCAAATAGAATAAGATAAAAGAGTTGAAGAAACAATCAAAGAATAGATAGAAGAAAGAGACAGGATCATTGGAAATTTGGATGCAGATATTGTCACATTAAGAAATGATCTTCAAAAGAAAAATATGCAGAACAACTCAAAATTTTTGGATGACATTATTAGTAGTCAAAAACCTCATCATAACAAGTCCAGACTTGGATACAATCAGATAGAAAAGGGATCAATCTCCAAAACAACAGAACAAGAAACATATCCAAAAATCTATGCAGAAACAATCAAAGGGGATAGGAAGATCTAAAAGGAAGATTATAGGGACACTCCTCCACTGAGAAGATTCAGATTTTAGAATCAACAACTGACAGATAGCCCTCAACAAGAAGAACGATTTAGAAGAGCAACTCCTTTCAAAAGATTTTCAACTCCCAAGTATCAAACTATATTTTTTGTTTTATGTTATGCATGTAATAATTTTGGAAATAAAACTATGAATTGAAGAGCTAACAACAAGAACATAAACAACTTGAAAGTCATACATAAAAGGGTTATCCAAGAAGGCCTAGTGAAACACAGAAAAGAAGTTACAACAAGTCTGAATCATTGACCACTGAAGTGGAATGATACAAGTGTAACAATTTTGGACGCATGTCCAAACATTGAAGATTGATAGTTCCTCCTAGAGAACCAAAACAGAACCACAACAGTCACAGACAGGAACCTCAGAAGAGAACATGGATAAGAAATAAAAATCAGTATAGAAATGAAGAATGCACACTCACTCTACAAGCTAAGCAGAAGAAATGTGGTCGGTATGTTGACAATGTTTGTTCAAAACACATGACAGGTGATAAAGACAACTTTCTTACATTAAGAAATGAAAGAGATGGATCAGTCTCCTTTGGAAATAATGATTCAACTAAAATCATTGGAAAAGGCACAGTCAGAATTGGAAACAAGAATACCAAGATAGAAAATGTTCTACTAGTAGAAGATATGAAACATAATCTTCTAAGTGTGAGTCAAATGTGTGAACAAGGTCATAAAGTTACTTTCAATTCACAAAAGTGTGAGATAAGAAAATAAGGTTCAAGAAAATTGATTGCAACAACTGCAAGAACTTCAAGCAACATATATGTACTAAGTGAAATTTGAAATGAAAAGTCTTGTCTAGGAAAATAAGATGAAAGTTGGATATGGCAAAGAAGAATGAGTCACATACACTTTTATAACATTTTCATAGTCATAAAAAAGGTAGCAGTTAGAGAAATTCCCCAAATTACGTAACCAACCAACACTTTATAAAAGCATTGTCAACGACCAGGTTTGAATCAAAAGAATATTCAATGACAAGACCATTGAAAATTGTGCATACTGATCTAGTTGGACCAACTACAACAAATGGTTTAAAATGTGAGAAATACTTTTGTTATTAGTTGATGATTATATAAGAACGACTGAATTTTGCTTTCTCAGGAATAAGTCAGAAGCTTTTGAAAACTTCAAGGTCTACAAGGAAATTGTTGAAAATGAAATGGATTCAAAAATCAAATGTTTGAGATCTCATAATGGAGAAGAGTTCACTTCAAATGAATTTATGGAATACTGTAGCAGACATGGAATAAAAAGACAATTCTTCATTGCTAAGACACCTCAATAGAATGGATTTGTTGAACGAAAGAACAGGACAATGCAGGAAATGGATCGAACAATGTTAATGGATTATGAATTGACATATATCTTTTGGACACATGCAATCCATACAATGGTTCACATTCAAAATAGAGTAATGCTCAGAAACAACAAAAACAAAACTCCCTACAAGATATGGTAAGGAAGACCAGTAAATGTGAAGCACTTCAAAGTATTTGGAAGCAAATTCTACATCAAAAGAGAAGATAGAAGAATGGGAAAGTTTGACTCTCGTGTGGACAAAGGAGTACTTGTTGGTTACTCAAGTACAAGGAAAGCATACAAGTGTTACAATTTTAGGTTGAACAAAGTTGTGGAAATAATCAATGTAACAATTGATGAAACAGGTGGATGTGAATGAAAGGAAGAAGAAAATGAATCAATGGAACAACTTTACAAAGAAGAAGTAGAAGATGAAGAAGAAGTATAAGGGGAAGATGAATAGGATCAAACATAATTAGAAGAGAAAGTTCAACAAGTGTCTCCAAAGACACCTAGAAAATGAGTATAGAAGAATCATCATTCAGATTAGATTATCGGAAACAAATATACAGGAGTTGAGACTAGAAGAAGAATTTGTTCACCAGAACAAATGAACCTAGCACTCTCATCTACGATTGAACCAAAAAGTTTTGAAGAGGCCAACAAGGATGAATTTTGGAATAAGGCCATGGATGAAGAATTGGATCAAATAGAGAAGAATGACACTTAGGAATTGGTTCCAAGACCAAATAATAAGAATGTGATTGGCACAAAGTAGGTACTCAGAAATAAATTGAATGAATATAGACAGGTTACAAAGAACAAAGCTAGATTGGTATGTAAAGGATACACACAGGTTGAAGGAATCGATTTTGAAGAGACATTTGCTATAGTTTATAGAATGGAACCAATTTAATTGCTCTTAGCTTATGCATGCTCCAAGAATATTAAAGTGTATCAGATGGACGTGAAATCAACTTTTCTGAATGAGAAACTTGAAGAAGAAGTCTACATTGAACAACCAGAAGGATTTTAGTTGTCAGAGAATGCAGATTATGTGTGTAAATTGAAGAAGGCCTTGTATGGTCTAAAACAAGATCCTAGAGAAGGGTACTCTATACTGGATAAATATATACATGAGGAAGGGTTCAGAAAAGGGAGTGTAGACAATGACCTCTACATCAAGGTAACTCAAGATAGTATTTTATTAATTGAAGTTTATGTTGATGATATTATTTTTGGAAGTATTGATGACAGGTTAAGCCAGAAATTTGCAAAGGATATAAATAATGAATTTCAAATGTCATTACTTGGACAACTATCCTTCTTTCTGGGTATTCATATACATCATATCAACCAAGGAATTTTTATTTCTCCAACTAAGTATATCGGAGAAATGATAAAGAGGTTCAGAATGGAAGATTGCAAACCACTTAACACTCCTATGCAAACCAGTTGCAACTTGAGAAAAGATGATGATTCAAAGTCAATTGCAGGGGAGCCAGTGTTCCTAGAAGTTACGCTCCAACATACAAGGTTGTTCCTAGGAGTGCCCTGTGGTGCCCAACCCCTTTATCTTAATAAGAAGGGAGAAACTGCTTAAACCACTTAAATGGTCAACTCCCACTCCTGCTTGCTTGGCCTTTGCCTTTGTTCCTGTCGCTGCTGGGTCTTCTATAGAAAGGGCTGCTGGGTCTCGATCTGGGAATGAAGAAAGGGCTGGGTCTCGATCTCGATATGGAAGGAATGCTCGTTCTGGAATAGGCTCTGCTCCTTCCTTTACAGATCATAGGAAATACAAGTCAATGATTGATATCTTACTATATGTGACAACATCCAGACCAGATGTAATGCGTGAAGTTGGGCAGGTAGCATGATTTCAAGAAAAACCAAATGAATCACATGTATTAGCAGTGAAGAGGATTTTTAGATATCTCAAAGGAACATAAGAGTTTGGATTATGGTATCCAAAAATAAAGGATCTATCACTTATTGCCTACACAGATGTAGATTGGGAAGGTTTCATTGATGACCGATGAAGCACCAGTGGAGAAACATTCCACTTGGGTGAGTGTTTAGTATCATGGTTAAGAAAGAAACAATCATCAATATCCTTATCTACAGACAAGGTAGAGTATATTGCAACAACAACATGTTGTACATAGGTTCTATGGATGAAAAAATCTCTAACAGATATACAGGTCGAGTATGATGAGCTCATTCCAATCTATTGGGATAATACATGCACCATCAATATCTCAAAGAACATGGTGATGTACTTCAAGACAAAGAACATTCCAATAAAGTATCCCTTTCTATGGGAACAGGTTGTGAAGAAGAACATATGAGTTGAATGTGTGGGCGATAAAGAACAAGTGGCAGACATCTTTACAAAACCGCTTCCACATGAAGCCTTTGAGTATCTTCGCTAGAGACTCAGAGTAATTTATACTCCAAAATGAATTCTTATCTTATATGTCTTCTTTTTACATGAGGAAGCACCATAAAGAGGATAGTTCAGGTCAGGAGATCAGTTTCAGGAAGAGTTCGGTCACGGGGAGTATCCCCAAGGATAGTTCAGTTAGGGGGCACAACCCCATATGGAAAGATACTTTTTCTATTGATGACAAAGGGGGATAGATTTATCAGATGCAGAACACATAGGCATGGTTCTAGGGAGAGCATGAGTGATATGATGTGACATCCCCCAAAAATAAATATTTTTTATTTTTGTGTGCTGGAAATTTATTTTCGTTTTTGGCAAATTCGAATCTGGAAAATTTTTGCCATTTATGGCAATTCTGAATTTCGAATTCAATAATTGTATTTAATTATTGTGACTGTTGGGAAGAAATCTGTTTAGACTCGACTAACTATTTAACTATGACACTTGTATCACAACAAAATATTTATATTAACTACAGGAGGACAAATGGAACAACCATGTTAAAAATAAGCTGACCATGAATCCATGAGTGGGGAACAAGTTGGAACTGCCTCTGGGTTGATGATTACAAGTGGAAAATCATAGATTTGGCCACTGCCAGCCCCTGAAATTCAGGGATTAAGAAAGCTGCGAAAATCCCCAAAGGAGGGAAAAGACCTGGGCAAAGAAAATGGATATATAGCATATGCGAGGAGGAAAGATGCTACCAAGTATGATGGGAAAGGATTCCTGAGCTCTTTTGTTGTTATGAACACTACGGATTGAGTGTGAGTCAAGAGGAGCCCACTGAAATAGAATTGTCTTGTTTTTATGAACACTGTTAAGTAAGTGTGAGGCAAGAGGAGAACTGTTGGAATTGAGGGACATTGTTGAGGAGGAGTTTCCAAGTTCACCCTCATGGATTCATGGTCAGGCTAGGGGGTGAATCGAGCAAGTGACTTTGGCTATCCTATTCTACATTTGGGAGGAACGTGGTTGTTCCCTTTGTCTTCCTGTGGATTGGATTTACATATGTTGATCTACCCCTCTCTATTATGAATGACTATGATTTTATTTTGATGTCTTATTTAGAATGATGTCCACTCTTTGTCTGAATAATTTTTCTGATGCATTCTATTGATTAAATTGGAACTGTAACGTTTTCCATTTTTGTTTGTTATGGGGAATATATGTGAAGAACATCTGTAATTATATTTCTATGGAAAGGAGGAGATTAACGACATTGAGGTGGATCCTCTCTGTAGATAAACCCCCAAGAAACCAAAACTCAGATCCCTTAGAACATAATTATTTAATGACCAATCTCCGATGGAATGATATTTGTAACCATGTATTTACTATATGCATAGATCTAGTACTGTTGACATTTAATGCATTGATTTAAAAGAGGCTCTAAGTGGATATTATAGAATTTACCTTATACAGAAAATTTTATCCTTTGTGCCCTTCTGTGCATGTAAAATTCCTAAGTCCTTAGGCTTTCAAAATTCTATGAGGTAAAGGTATATTGTATCCTTCTACACCTTCAATCTCCTAGAAACGAAAGTAAGAGTTCTCCCAGAAAAACGAAAATCAAGAGCACTAGCAAAGGATAAAGGTAAGGGAGTGATGAAAATTAGTGTGAAGAGTTACAGTAGAAACAGAGTACTCTCTTCCTTTGCATTTTAATTGAATTATTACCTGAATTATTTCTCAATAGGAACACTTATTCCAACTTTCTTTTCACCTTTTGGAGGTTCGTGTATATTGATGTGTGGATTCTGAACTCACGAAGTTCCGAACCCCGAAACCCCGAAGCTTCCACTTTCCACATTTCGAAGGTTGGTTACATAAGAGGTTTGGGGCACTTGAACTCACGAAGTTCTAAACCCCGAAACCCCAAAATGAGAGTCCCACCTTCTCTTCCTTTTCTTTTTGTTGGAAGTCTGTTTATGTTGGATGTTTGGCATTTGAAACCCCGAAACCCCGAATCTCGAAATCCTGAAGAGTTGATCTCACACTCTTTCACCTTTCGGAATTCGAGAATTGTAGTGTGTTGTTGTTTGACTTTTGAAACCCTGAAACCCTGAATCCCGAAATTCCGAAGTGTTGGTTTCAAACCCTTTCACCTTTCAGAATTCGGCAATTGTTGTGTGTTGTTGTTTGGCATTTGAAATCTCAAAACCCCGAATCCCGAAATCCTGAAATGTTAGTTCCACGTTCTTTTCTTTTCATAATTTCGGGAATTGTTTGTGGTTGATGTTTTGGCTTTTGAAGTTGCGGGATTCCGAACCTCAAAATATAGAAATGTTAGTTCCATGTTCTTTTCTTTTCACAATTTCAGGAATTGTTGTATATTGGATGTTTGACTATGAAAACCACGAAACCCTGAACCCCGAAATCCCAAAATGCGGGTCTCACCTTTTCCTTTTCTCTTTTCATAGGTTTGATACATGAGATGTTGGGGCACTTGAACACGTGAAGTCTTGAACCTTGAAAACTCCAAAGTGTTGGTCCCACTTACTTTTTTCGTGATTTCAGGAGTTGTGGTGTGTGGATCTCGAACCCCGAAATCCCGATACGCTGGACACCTTTCGCATTTTCGGAAGTTTGTATATGTTGGTGTTTGGATACTTGAACTCACGAAGTCCCAAACCCTGAAACCCCGATGGGCGGGTCCCACTTTCCTTTTTCACCTTTCGGAGGTTGTGGTGTGTTGGTGTGTTAATGTTTGACACTTCCAAACATGAAATCCCGAACCCTGAAACCCCGAAGTACTGGATCCACAGTCTTCCTGCATTTTTGCATTTTTGGCAAATGGTGTGACCCCTTTGTTTTCGTTCTGTGTTCGACATTTATAATCGCCGAAACCCGATTGACCTCTGTTGTGTTTCACAAACTGTAGGAACCTAGAAGAAACTTATTGTTATAACTTTAATAATGTAATGAATGGACTGGTAAAGAATGTTGGAGAGTCTTCATCCCTGATAGAGGTATGGAAGTAACAGACTGTATTACAAGTTGATGGTATTGCAAATAGAGGGTAATTTATCTATGTAGGCTTTTGGTCATGAAAACCCCAAAGTTTCTTGTATTGTTAAGACTTTGGTAGTGTTATAGGTACTAGCAGATAAGAGAGTAATTATAAATTTCAGGATCTTAATTCAACATTGAAGTGATGAGTAAATACTCATTATATCGTCAATTAGAAAACTTGAGTTGAATGGTAAGGACAGTCGACGACACTAAGGACTCTAACAAACCCTCAGACTCAAGCCTTCTAATAGAAAGCTTACTTGCTTGAGATCTCAAAACTTTTCAAGGATAAATGTACAAGTAAAAAAAAAAAATTATGGTGATTTTTGAGGTACATTACATATGACTTGAGTATTGCATGACATGACTTCAATATTGCATCAGAGTTGTGCAATCAATGCCAAAGGGGGATATTGTTGATTAATTGGGTTGGTTGTGATTAATGTCAACCCTTGAAGAAATTATGGTAGCGAATTCTGGTAGCGCAAAGGTTTGGGTAATGGATCCAAGTTGTTTTGATGGATAATGGTATTACTTTTGATATATTTGTAGGTAATACTATTCTATATAGATAGTACATGACATGCCATTTATGGTGGTATGCGTAATGTCACATAACTCCTCATGGTTAGAGATTTATGGCCATGTGAAGTTGGAGAACCCTCATGAGTCATCTACAATCCCCAAATGGTCAAAGTAGTCAAAGTGTTTGAAAAATAAACTATTTAAATAATAAATTTAATGGAGAACTCTCTAAAATAAGGAAAGTGGAATGTTACATGAAAGTATAAATAAGAGGCAAGGCTCTCTCATTTAATCACACTTGAACCTATTGAATATCATTGAATATATATTTTGTGAAAGGTTATTTGGGTAGGTATTATTGATAGAGAAAAGTGTGGCAGGAAAAGTGCGGCAGAAAATGTGCGGTAGGAAAACTGTGAAATAAAAAGTGCGGAAGAAAAAGTGCGAGAGAAAAATCACGGTAGAAAAATCGCAGAAGAAAAAGTGCGAAAGAAAAAGCGCGGAAAAAAAATCAAGGCAGAAAAAGTGCGGTAGAAAAATCGTGGCAAAAAAAGTGTGGCATGAAAATCGCAGCAACAACATGGTTGGGGTCTATTTATGAGAGATATGGCACATCTTGTTTGAGGTATGTTTTGTGAGCTAGGGTTTAGCTCTTAAGATGTTATTGGATGTTCATTATTGGTGCATATATCATATTTTTTGAGGGATAGAGTTGGTATTTTGTTGTTGGTATTTGGCATATGCATATTGGTATTTTGGTTGTGATGTGTTGTCGAAGTTGTTGGTTTAGCTTGTGGCTACATAACAATGAGTTTGTGGCACATGGTTTGATGTAAGGGTTTATGGTATTTGGTTTATGGATTGAGTGATCAATTGTTAGAAAAAATTCGATGGTTATATTGGTGTATGTCTTTGGTATATGGTTGAGGTACATGTTGGGTACATGGTTCAGACAAGTAGTTGATGAGTTGATACATACATGAGGTGTATAGTTGATGACCTGGCACATACATGAGGTGTATAGTTGATGATGTTGGTACATCTTGATGAGTCAAGGTTGATGCATGGTACATGTTGGTTCAAGTTATTGGTACATGTTGTTTGGTGCAAGTTGATCGGTATAGGTTGTTACAGGTTATTGGTATAGGTTGATAGTGACAGGTTGACAGTGGAAGTGGTTGATTCATTGACAATGATGGGTTGTCTACATTTGAAATTTATATTTCAGGGCCGTTGGACAGGGCAAGAATAGGTGTTTGTAGCCACCTTTCAGCTGTGGCCAGAGAAATTAGGGGGTTGTAGCCTCCTTCTGCTTGTAGCCATAGAATTGGGGAATTAGAGATTCCCTCAGGTTGTAGCCTGAGAAACTAGGGGGTTGGAGCTTCCTTCCATTTACAGCTGGAAAATAAAGGAAGTTGGTGCTTCCAATGAATGTAATTCTTCAAGATATATAAGAAAAAACATTATGTTGTTTTCTCCCACTTTGGGTTTCCATGTAAAAACACTGGTGTCCTATGTATGTGTATGATTGCCCATTTGTTCATTGTTTATTTACTCTTCAATTATTCGATGATAATTCTACACTGATATAACACTTGCATTATATGGCTAAAAAGGATAAAATTTCTTTATTACTGATTCACCCCCCCTCTCAGTAATCCAACAATGTAAGCCATATACTAAATTCTCTTATTTACTTCCAAGAAATAAAAATAAATGGGTAAACATTGTTTAGATATATAATAAAAAAACATGAAATTCATATATTAATGCATTTTGTAGATATAGAATAGACCTCGACGCATATCATCTTGTCCATGCAACAAAAAATAAAAACTCCTGGAGAGGTAACATAACAATAATAAATTGATTTCTTTAGAACCCTTATACAAACGTGGTCGGCTCTTGAACCTAAAATCTTAAGTTGACAGTTACAGAGTACACTTGCTTAAGAACACGTGTGGTTTATATCCCTTTCAAATTATAACGAAACCACTTCAATCATAGTAGTGATCATGACATAGCAAAGAAACGTAAAGACTTTTAAGGAACGAATGGCTTTCTTAAGTTAGAAATGATACATGTGTTACCTTTAGGGTTCTAGTTCGAAGCCCTGAGTCCGAGTAATATGTGGGTTAACTGGGCCAATTCATAATATAAGTTCTTCCCTGTATATCATGAAGTACCTTGTCTTTGTAGAAAAATAAATATGTATAGTTTAGATGAAAAATAACTTAAAATTTGTGTTTTAATGGGAATGATCGACCAAGCGAAAGAGGTGATATGCAACGATATTCCTTTACCTGCAAAGTATTACAGAGAGTCACCTACATTTTAATTAAAATATTGACATCGTCTTAGGTGTAACCTCATTCTTGGTTGTGAGGCCACAGTCTCTGTGATAAGAGGAAGATCATTTAAAATTAATTACATAATATTAGAGAAGATCCTTCTAAAACAAATAAAAATAGAATAAACTCTTTATACTTACCTAAAATGTTACAGAGAGATATTTCCAAACAGAGAGAGGGTTGTTGGTCAGCACATCCCATGAAGATAGTAAAGTAATTGCAAGTTTGGAAGAGAATCCCTTCCGTGATACAACCCAACATACAAACAAAACGATAAAACACATATGGTTAACAATATTAAAATGACATCCAAGTGCATATAAATACAAGTGAGAATTCCTATAAGGAATGGCAGAATCAAACTCAACCATAAGATTCAAATTCCCAGGCATACCCAGCTTGCAGAAGATTTCTCGTTTGGACATGCATGGTGTTTTCCTTCTCTTTTGTTAGCACCCTTTTTTTTAAACCTATTTCACCAAGTGTGAAGATGAATTTTAGCATGGGTTTTGAGTACCTGGTTCTAGAAGAAAAAATAACCAGAGTTCCAGTATTATAGCACAAAGTAAGAGTTACAGAAATCCATAGAGAAATACTTACCAAAGCAATCCCTCATATGCAAAGGAAAAGAGGTGAGTCTCTGTGAGAACCACACCAGAGCCTTCCCTTGTTGCGAGGTAGTGGAAAGAATGAAAGAGAGGTAAGGACTCGTTAATCGAAATATTGTGTACATCAAGACCCCATAGCACGAGGACCTATGTAATGGTATTTAATTTCACAATATTTAACAATATATAAGTCTAGTTTGGAGCTATTATGCCCTCCTCGAACTGAACATGTGGAGAGGTTTTTGTTGGTGTAATGCTGCAAAGTAATAGCATTCACATGGAAACCTTGGTTCCATTTGACTAGTATACTAACAGTGGTAGGTAACCAGAGAACACATGGAGTACGAGCGTGCTTAATGGTCTTCCACATCCATGAAGGCTAAATTAACCAATGCGCCATACCCTATGTTGACATAGTTTGGTGTTTGGAATTTGAACATAGTATTTTTTACATTGATATTTTAATTCCAAAAGGAATGGAACATAAATATATATATTAAAACTATGACAAAAAATTTATTAAGAAATAGTGGGTGAGCTAGGACTAGTAACCTTGTAATGAGATATGATTTCTACACTTAAGATTAAGGGGATTTTCAACCTTAGAATAGGTAATTCATGGTTTTTACATACTTAAGAGTACCAATAGAAATTGAGAAGTAAGTGTTATACAATAACATGACCAATTTAGTGGGAAGACAAATAATATACCTATGTAAATGTTGGTGTGCGCCAATAATAGATTAAGAATCATAACCTGGAAAAATTCACGACGAAGGTAAGTAAGTGGATTTATTGTATCTTCGATATTAGATAAAAAACAACCAGGCTTTGGATAGCAAGCAATTGAGAAAGTGGATTTAATATACTTTACCTTGGGGTGTGAAAATGCTCACACCAGAGTTGTCTCTTAAGACCTCTTAAACTATCACTTGAATAGAAAAATATCAACAATAGTATTGTTCATTTTGGCGTCAACCAATAATATTAACAACAGTAGTGATGAAACAATGGTTAGAGATGTTGTATAAAATAAAACAAAAAATTAGTTGAGGTGATGTTACAAGTAGGCCATGTGTCACGATTTTGTAATAAACCATGTTCTCTGTATGGGTATTGTCACAGTATAGAAAATGTCACAAAATATTGTTGAGACTTGCTAGAAAAGTGGGAGAGAATAAGGTACATGACAATATGGTGACTATAGATTTGCGTGGAATTAAGAAGCCAAATGAAGAAGCTGATGTGTGGGTGGTAAATTGAGGAGGAATTCAGACATGAATGGACATAGAGAATTGATCCAAAATGGATCCAGGAATCAAAATGGGTCAAGGAAGGCCTAAAAAACAAAGTTTTCAGAATCAGACAAAATCAACGCCATTGCGTCTGTCTCGTCATGTTGATTCCGACCATATAATGTTTTCCTCAAACATACACTGTATGTGAAATTTATCGCGTTCTAATTAAAATCCCAAACATGTAAAAAGTCAACTGGTCAAAGTCAACGTTGACTTCATCAAGTACGACAGGTGACATCAACATGATGTCAGCATGACATCATGATGATGTCATCATGTTGACGTGGCATCACCAGGAGGTGGCACATGTCACTCAAAGTTGGCACTTTTGAGGTGAGTTGGCACTGTACAGATTTGACATGTGTCACTGTACAAATGACATGTGGTAGTCTGTACAGTGACGTGGCCCAATGACAGGATGACACATGGATGTACAGATGACAACTGGAAGTAAGACAGCCTGACATGGAAGTGACATGTGGCAGGTGACTGGACTTTATGGTGGAGAACATGGCAGTACAGATTGACACCTAGCAGTACGGTAGGCTGACGTGGAAGTGACACATGGTAGATGGATGGGTTGTATGGAAGATGACATGGTAGGTGACTAGGCAGGTGACAAGGCCATTGACTGTACTGGTATGAGCCAATACTAGGGTGAAACATGTCCCAATCATAGGGCACCATGTGGCACCCCATATTTTCCCAAGGTTGGTTGGGTAAAAGGTTCGTTCCACCTCCAGGGGAATCACGCTCGCGACCTCCAAACTGGGAAATGGCCTAACACCCCTGGGCTAACCGAAATGATGAAAGATGAAACTTGTTTTTTGTTCAGAGGATTCCATATTTAATTTGTGGTTGGAGTGTTGTGGGCGACACGCCCCGGTCGGCAGGGGCCAACCTCGACCGAATAGGGCCTGAAAACCAAGGTCTAGCCAATTCATATGTGCGTGGAGACTTAGTTGAGGACACATGCACCAAGCCATGAGACCAGGGGCCAGGAGCGGAGGAGTCAGGGCAGTTGGGGCACGTGGGAGCCAGAGCCATGGCCATATGGCCATGCGCATAGGACCAGGACCTAACAACCCGACGCTCAACAAATAGCACTCAACCCAAGGACACATGGAGCCTACCATATGACTAGGATCCCGGTAATAGGGAGATACACCCTAAATTATTCCCAAACTTGGGTTTTAAAACTTCATTATATGATTTTTAGTGGATTTTCAATCTGTTTTGGGAGATTTTGTCCATTATTAGAGAATTTAGAGCCCTTTTTTAGGCCATATCTTCAGAGAAAGTTGGAAGGTTGTTGCCAAATTCAAACCTATATAAATCATAGGTTCTTGGAAGCTCGAGGGAGGTTCAAACAAGGAGAAATGATGAGGAATTTTATAGTCAAAGCCATTTTTATGCAGGGAAGCTATTGAGGAGAGGAACTTTGTGGGCCATTTCCAGGAGCTTCATTCAACTGTTTTCAGTGTCTTCATTTGTGTTGAGTTCTTGAGTTCTAGCAGAACATAGCCAGATCAATTTGTAATACATTTGACACTTTTCTAATGTACATTTGAGGCTTTGAAGAGAAATAAGAAAGCCTCACCCACTGAGACAAAGGCCCAGAGACATAGGCAATATTGTCGAACTCCATTAGCAACTTTGTTGTTATGGTTTGTTGATACTTTGTGTTTATTTCCAGATATGTATATCTTATTATGGATTCCATGTTACATCATTAATTATTCCTATTTCTTCAATTCCTAAATGGTCAATGAAATCATGCTTTAAAAACTTGACCATAGTCTTTTAAAGATCTTTTCGGATCAAGCATGAAAAAATATTTGGTTAGAATGTGGAAGGGAAGCTCAGAAACGAGGCACGAGAACCTCCTAACTTTAATGTTGCACAACAAAAACAATTTCTATGCAATGAAAGAAGGGAACTAGAAGAGGATGGAGCATGTGAAGAGTTATAGAGAATGAAACAAAGGTCAATAGAGGAGGCTAGGTTGTGCGAAGAAGTATAAAGAAACATAGAAATATCATTGTAGGAGGCTTGCATCTGTGAAGAGTTACACCATGCAACTAAAAAATCATTGGAGCAAGCTTGTTTGCATGAGGAGATACAACAAGAAACAGATAGGTTGCTAGAAGAAGCCAACAAACAAGAAGATGTACAATGAGACTAACAGAATGTAATAGAGGAGAGTGTGTGTGATTTTCTAAATGCACAATGCAAGAGGAAATGTAGTGCAACACTTGTTGTTAGGAGCAAGGTGAGGATCAAGTAAGAAAATTCTTACACTATTGTTGGAAAACGTTAAGTGATCATGATGATGCAAATAATTTGACATGTATTTTGACACGATGTGTGTGGGAAGAGGATAACATTGTAGCTAAATATTCCCCATTGCAATTAAGGGATGTGCACCAAGTGAGAAAACATCAATGCATAGGAAGAGAGTTCAAAATGAAAATTGAACTTGGAAGCTACGAGATGGACGATGACGTGTTGAACCTCATATTTTATTTAAACATATTGCTAAAGAAATATTGGGAGTTGATAGGCAAGCCAAACTTTGTGTGTTCCCAATTCAACTTAAGTTGACTAAACAATACCAAATATATTCTATTGACCTCTTGGAGTAGGTAGAAGTGATTATTGAAGGTGTGAAAACCAAAACAAACTTCAAAGTGATTGAGATCGTGGATGACTCAGATCCCCACCCTGCATTAATTGAAATTGACTAGGCATTTGACAATAATGCAATTTTGAATATGAAGAAACGACAAATGTCCTTTGAAATAGATACCTTTTGCATCATTGTTCCACTATATATAAATGCAGGAATAAGGATGTGTGAAGCTCTATTGTTGAAAACATATTTTAGATTACAAGGAATAAGGAATATTATAAAAATTCCACAACATAAGTTTAGTTAAGATAGAGAAGTGTGTGCTCATATGACACAGATTCATAGGATTATATGGCAAGATGGTAGCATAAAATTTATGAGGTTTCAACTATATGATGCATGTGAATTACTAAAGCGGTGCACAAGATTGGAATAGGACCTTTTAACCTGCAGTAGTTATGTGGAACAACTTTAGTGGATGGGTTTCTTTCCTAGATGCATAATATTCATTACCCATTGAAAATAGGTTCTATATGTAGTGTTGGAAGGAATACCTATGCAATGGTGGGGAATGTACCAAGAACACTCACGAGAGTGGGCACAAGTGGTGGAGTCAAACATGGAAATATTTTTTCCTATGAAAAATCCCTAGGAACACATGTGTTCATGCCAATGACATTGGTTAGTCGGGTAGAGGGTGAATACACAAGTGATCCATATAATTTATAAACGTGCTACACCATCCAGTATCCCCATCCCTCAAGGGCCTTTGACTAAAACAACATTGGTAAATAGGGGGCACGAGCTAGAATTCAAAACAAACCAAGGGTTGGGAAGTCAACAAAATTCCCTTCTCCCAAATGCAAGAACAAACAATCATTCATGGCAAGGGTCGAGGAACATGAATTGAGTGAAGAAGCGTCACGACCTGCTAGGGGAATATATGATTAGATGACATACCTAGCATCGAGTAGGGGTGCATAGTAACCATGTGTTGCACCGTAGTAGGATAGGACATAGGGCATGGGTAGAGAAGTGTAACATCTTGCTCTACTGAGCACACTTTTATGGACTTATTCTTTGAGGACACTTATGTGCAAGTGATCCGGTTATGGTACATTGTGATTCATTTTTATTATGGATTATGCATGATGATGATGATGTTTTGTGACTTCTTGTTAGTCTATGTATATGTATTGGAAAATGTTATTGACAAGTTTTTATTAGTGTGCAGGACACATGATAGTTTATGGATGTTGATGGCATCAATGGACTTCCTTGGACTCTGGATCAAGTCAGGGAGTGAATTGTATTTTGATTGAAAATTTCATTTTACACACTTGTGACATATGATTTATTACAATATCATTTATGTATATGGATTATTGACACAGTTTTTGTCAGTGGATGTAGGCTTGATGATGCTTACTAATCCGAATCATATAAGGAGTAGAGGGGCCATGCACAAAAACCATACATTGAGGGAGAGGTGTGGTAGTGTCCCTGTCACAACCTACTAGAACTCCCTTCGTGGTCGAATGGTAGGTTAATGATTACCTAGTTTGAGAGGTCCACAATGTCGTGAGGGCGGACTGAGCCAATCACTCACGAAGATTTCAAAGGAGCGCGCAATAAGGCATATTCCTTATTCCTTAGAAGCCCTTAGTCTCTCACAAGGACGACCGAATGGAGTGCTGACTCTGAAGGGTCGAACAACTTCCAAATCCATTCAAAGGAGAGTGGAATCCTTGTAGCACTAAGGTGCGCTCTGAAGGGCACATCGCGTAATTAAAAACTTGAGTCAATAAATCTAGGTGGCCTAGAAAACACATAAATGATTAGACCTTGTTGGATTAAAATAATTATTTAAACAATAAATTTATTAATTATAAATCCCAATAAATTCTAAGCCTAATTCTAAGCCTAATTCTAAGACTAATCCTAGGTCTAAGTTTAGTTAGGGGACTAAATTAAAATAATAGAGATAAATCAATTTAAGGAAAAAGTGAGAAAAATCTAAAGATTAGATAGAATGAACCTGTGTGCATGAAAATATTAAAAGAGATTTTTTTTAAATAGAAAGAAATAAATATGAAAGAATAGGTGTACACATAGAATGGTATATAGAGTCTATCTACCACTAGTATAACTAAAAGAAGACTCCTAATCCAACTCTAACTAATATCTAGTTAGGAGAGACTCATTAAATGAGATTTTGGGGACCAAAGGGACAACTAAGAGAGAAAATAGGAACACATTGGGGAATGTGAGGGAAATTGGATTTTAAAATTAAAAAAAATGATAATTACTTGTGCAAAGTGGGGAGAGTGTTATAAGTGTGTGGGTGAATAATCATAATTACTTTAATCTAAAAAGTTAACTATTTGTGCATGAGGACATGTGTCAGTGAGGAAATTTCTATAAAACAAATGGTGTAGAAGGAAAATGGATCTCACTTATTCTTGGTAAGGTTATGCTGACAAAATTATTGGAGACTATTTTTTACTTGTGAGAGTTGGGATACCAATCTAGAAAGGAGTGAAATCTCTTCCTTGAAAGGCAAGCTTGGGTGTTATTGTTTTCTTCTTTTTTTTTTTTGTGTGCCCCCTATCGTTGGTTGGGAGATATTGGTGAAGTTGTTCGATTAGAAATAAAGGGACGAGTGCAAGTTTCCAGATGAAGAATTGTCGTTGAGCACATCAACATACGGTCATGGTATTTCATTATTATAGTTATTGTAGCATTATAGATGTTAAATTGAATTTACAGACTGAATTTCAGATTGTATATTTTATAAAAATATCCTTGAAATGTATATTATATTTTATTCTTAAGCGGAGATATCGAGGATTGTTACAATCCTCGTAGTGGTTTAAAATTTCATTATTAAATTCATTCATGAAAGTGTCCCATTATTTTTTTATTTGATTAGACCGAGATATATAAATTATGTATATACAGGTTACTAATTCACTGTTTAACATTTGTGGATGATCATTGGTTTCCACGGATTGATTCCAGATACATGTTACAATTAGATCTACACTTATGCGCTTAAATATAAGTTAAGAATCTACCGCATAGCTTTGTATTTCATTCAATAAATTGGTAAACACAAGAGATTTCACCTTACTCAATTCATGGTTTACAGAATTTCAGATAACACTGCTAGGATGGGATAATTAATTTAGTTTTAGAATAAATTGTATACATATGCACCATTGATTGTGGAAGACCATTAGATAGAATCCATCCGATCCTTAATCGTTTTCCAACCAATAAAAGTGTATCGTGATCGGAAGTCATTGATTATTTTTTCCTAGATGGGAAAATATCATGAAACTGATAGATTTAGGGTGATTAAGAATGGTAATGTGAATGCTTAAATAATTGTCAATGGAAATAACTTCTTGAATGATGTTACTAATCCTCTTATTCCTTCTAATTTTAGCTATTTTTATTAAAACTTTGGGTTCTGGGAATAATCTTCTCTTTCTCAAACTTAGTACACTTAGTTTGGTCATAGGAACCTCCATTCGATTTCTTTAGTAAGTTGGAATTGGCGTTATTTTGGTTCTTGTCAACTGATTCTCTACAGACTTAAATTTTAGCCATGTTTGTGATTGCCTCGTATATTTTGTAACCTTCTACCGTCTCTGGTTCCTTGACATATTTATGATTAACTGAGAGTATAATTTGTTGTTCTTCGTAGTATTGGACGCATAGTAGTCATTTTGGAATGGGAGTTTAATTAATGAAATCTTATTAGATAGTGAATGTTGGATAGGAAGGTCGAGAAGTTTGTGGTAATACTTATTTTATAAGTTGGAATCTATTATATTCATAATTTATGTAATCTTTCCATATTTCTTTAAACGATATAAAATTTATTAGAATAATTTAGCCCTATTCCTAATAATTTCTCACAAATCCCAAATTCTTAATCTTTCGGTTTCGCGTGGGTAAAGTATTTAGTGCGTGGTCAGATGCACAAAGATTTTCCTTATTCAGAGTCTTCAGTTTTCTATCATATGCGATTAAATTCTGTTGTTTTAAAGAACTGTTGGGACAACTGTTAACTCTTAGTTGCAATGTTACCTTGGTTGAATTGTCACGTAGTGCACAAACAGACTCCTGGAAATTCATCATGGTTTTCCCCTTGATCATGTCTTGGGATTTGGCACTTGGCGTAGTGAATTCAGACTATGGATGTGACTTACCACTTGGTAAAGTGATTGAGTTGAGACTTACATTGAACTTATGTCTCGGGCCATCGAATCTCAGTAAAAAAATTTAAGCTTTGAGTATAAAAATTCTTGCAACATAAATTTAAGCTTTGAGTCTCGGGCCACCGAATCTCAGTAAAAAAAAATTAAGCTTTGAAC
Organism: Picea mariana; assembly: GCA_032191745.1. Lineage (NCBI taxonomy): Eukaryota > Viridiplantae > Streptophyta > Pinopsida > Pinales > Pinaceae > Picea > Picea mariana. The sequence goes on from JASDQU010738689.1 coordinate 208,891, forward strand.
TTATGTCTCGGGCCACCGAATCTCTCTTGCAACATAAATTTTCTTGAGCTATAACATTCTTATCCTTCAATAAAATTCTTAACCTTATCCTTGTTTTAGTCAGTTTATTTAGCTAGATTGTCCCCACGCTGTTATGGATAAAATTGTTAAATGAACTTTAGATTTAAGTGTACATTTCAGTTATCACGTTCAAATATCATGGCAACTTTAGATGGATGAGCCTTAAGATTTCAACATGATCGGTGAAAAATTAGGCATATGTTGAAATGGATAATTAAAGGTAAAAGTTTATCCTTGCACATTGGAATGAAGTTATTGTACAACTAGAGAATTTAAAAAGGTTAATTGGACATTCCCTTGATTTCAATACCTTTAGAAAATCTTCAAACATTTCTACACTTAATCTAGTTATTGGGTGAGATGTGTTTAAATCCTTAGAAAAATAATTGAGCTCTTATTAGAAGTTTTTCGATGGGGTATAGTTTCCTTAGGAACTAGTAAGCCTTGGACTTTACACCCAAGAACCATGAGTTCTAAGATGACTAGAGGAATGTTTTAATAATAATAAATAAATTAAGTTTTTTTAGGATTATTTGTTAAGAATGGATTTAAAGAAAATATTTTTATATAGTTCAATCATAATGATTGTTATTGGAGACACATGAAATTGTTAGTAGATATTTAATTGTTAGATATTTTAAGGTTAGGATTTATTTTGTGGGATAGTTACGATTTTTTTCTATCTTGGAGAATGGTCTACCTTGTATTGAGTTAAAATTAATTGTCTTAATTATTAAGTATAATCTTAGAATGTCGGAGTAGATTCACATAAGTTAGTTATGGATAAGTTATCAAAGAATGATGTTAATGATTATCAACCTGGTTTTGATAGTATTGAACTATTAACTGATTGTAAAAGATTTTAATTAAGGTACCTAGTATAATTAAATTTTATAATAGTAAGATTTGGATATAATGGATATTGAGTTTAAATTATGTTAACATAAGCTATTACTTGAAGAAACTTTGTATGATAAACCCTCTAAGATGCTTCATATGTTTGTTTTTTGGAACTTCCTAATGATGTAAAGTATAATTGGTTCCTTAGAATATATAATGAGGGTATAATATGATAGAACATTTTAATTGTCGTCATACAAATTATTTGTCCTTGAATTAATAATTCATAATTACTCTTATCTTATGTTGTTTAGCAGTTCGTTACATTCTTGTTCCACATGCATTTAATTCTTAAATGAATGTTTAATTCCTAGTAGACTAATGTGTGCGTATATAATTCATGATTAGTATTGTTGTTGATTAATCACGATAATTGGAATAGTATGATGGTTAAGGGAAATAGATATCTCCTTGTTCCTTAGAATAGTCGCTAGTCCCGAGACCTTAAATGGTCAAAATAAATCAGATGAATACTAGACTTGATCGTTGATTATGTATCTTAGAGGTCCTAACCTTGCAGGATAGGTTGGGTGGGTAGATATTCTTTGTTATATTTATTTGATATGGTTGATCTCAAAATTTTTGATGTGGTATTTGGTTTCTTGTTGTGTAGTGATGAGACGAGAATTGAATGTGTAATTATTATGTATGTTGTTATTGCATATCACTTGTCCTAACAATTGTTTCAAAAAAAAAATCTCTATTGTACTCAATTAATTGATGTCATAATGGAGGGGACATTACATATGGTATTAGAGTGGGTTCAAGGCTGTGAAATTGGATAGTTATGCCTTCCACTGTGTTAAATAAATGATTAAAATTTTATCGCTAATTGAATTTTGAAATTGTACATGCATGTAATAATGGTTAGAGGACATAGAGGAAGTAGATGATGTGGTGTTGTAGGAAGAGGTGTGACACCTCTGATAGTAACCATGCCAGAAGGGTATAACCCCCAGGGATATGAGAAGATTACTAAGCAGGAGCAGGTTGTTGTGGGAGATGTGGTAGGTATGATGAGATCCTTCCAGAGGATGTTAGAGGAATTAATTAATATCCTAGAT
>JASDQU010738689.1:211070-228760 GCA_032191745.1 Picea mariana
AAAGGAAGTGCAGACAATGACCTCTACATCAAGGTAACTCAAGATAGTATTTTATTAATTGAAGTTTATGTTGATGATATTATTTTTGGAAGTATTGATTATAGGTTAAGCCAGAAATTTGCAAAGGATATGAAGAATTAATTTCAAATGTCATTACTTGGAGAACTATCCTTCTTTTTGGGTATTCATATACGTCATATCAACCAAGGAATTTTTATTTCTCCAACTAAGTATATCAGAGAAATGATAAAGAGGTTCGGAATGGAATATTGCAAACCAGTTACCACTCCTATGCAAACCAATTGCAAGTTGAGAAAAGATGATGATTCAAAATCTACAAATCATAGGAAATACAGGACAATGATTGGTATCTTACTATATGTGACAACATCTATACCATATGTAATGCATGAAGTTGGACAGGTGGCATGATTTCAAGCAACACCAAATGAATCACATGTATTAGCAGTGAAGAGGATTTTTAGATATCTCAAAGGAACATAAGAGTTTGGATTATGCTATCCAAAAATAAAGGATCTATCACTTATTTCCTACAAAGATGTAGATTGGGAAGGTTTCATTGATGACCGATGAAGCACCAGTGAAGAAACATTCCACTTGGGTGAGTGTTTAGTATCATGGTTAAGCAAGAAACAATCATCAATATCCTTATCTATAGCTAAGGCAGAGTATATTGCAGCAACAACATGTTGTACACAGGTTCTATGGATGAAAAAATCTCTAACAGATATATAGGTTGAGTATGATGAGCTCATTCTAATGTATTGGGATAATACATGCACCATCAATATCTCAAAGAACCTGGTGATGTACTCCAAGAAAAAGAACACTCCAATAAAGTATCCCTTTCTATGGGAACAGGTTGCGGAGAAGAACATCTAAGTTGAATGTGTGGGAAATAAAGAACAAGTGGCAGACATCTTTACAAAACCGCTTCCACGAGAAGCCTTTGAGTATCTTCACTAGAGACTCAGAGTAATTTATACTCCAAAATGAATTCTTATCTTATATGTCTTCTTTTTACATGAGGAAGCACCATAAAGAGGATAGTTCAGGTCGGGAGATTAGCTTCAGGAAGAGTTCATTCAGGGGGAGTATCCCCAAGGATAGTTCAGTTAGGGGGCACAACTCCATATGGAAAGATACATTTTCCATTGATGACAAAGGGGGATAGATTTATCAGATATAGAACACATAGGCATGGTTCTAGGGGGAGCATGAGTGATATGATGATATTTTCGTTTTTGGCAAATTCGAATCTGGAAAAATTTTGCCATTTATGGCAATTCCGAATTTTGAATTTAATAATTGAATTTAATTATTGTGATTGTTGAGCAAAGATCTGTTTGGACTCAACTAACTATTTGACTATGACACTTGTATCACAACAAAATATTTATATTAACTACATGAGGACAAATGGAACAACCATGTTAAAAATCAGCTGACCATGAATCCATGAGTGGGGAACAAGTTGAAACTGCCTCTGAGCTGATGATTACAAGTGGAAAATCAGAGATTTGGCCACTTCCAGCCCCTGAAATTTAGGGATTAAGAAAGATGTGAAAATCCCCAAAGGAGGGAAAAGACCTAGGAAAAGAAAATTTATATAGCATATGCGAGGAGGCAGGACGATGCCAATTATGCTGGGAAAGGATTCCTGAGCTCTTTTGTTGTTATGAACTCTACGGATTGAGTGTGAGGCAAGAGAATTCTGCTGAAATAGAATTGTCTTGCTGTTATGAACACTGTTGAGTAAGTGTGAGGCACGAGGAGAACTGTTGGAATTGAAGGACATTGTTGAGGAGGAGTTTCCAAGTTCGCCCTCATGGATTCATGGTCAGGCTAGGGGGTGAATCAGGCAAGTGACTTTGGCTGCCCTATTATACAGTTGGGAGGAATGTGGTTGTTCCCTTTGTCTTCCCGCAGATTGGATTCAGATATGTTGATCCACCCCTCTCTATTATGAATGACTATGTTTTTATTTCGATGTCTTGTTTGGAATGATGTCCACTCTCTGTCTGATTAATTTTTCTCATGCATTCTATTGATTAAATTGGAACTGTAACGTTTTCCATTTTTGCTTGTTATGGGGAATATATGTGAAGAACATCTGTAATTATATTTCTATGAAAAGGAGGAGATTAACGACATTGAGGCAGATCCTCTCTGTAGATAAACCCCCAGGAAACCAAAACTCAGATCCCTCGGAACATCATTATTTAATGACCAATCTCTGATGGAATGATATTCCTAACGATGTATTTACTAGATACACAAATCTAGTACTGTTGACGTTTAATGCATTGATTTAAAAGAGGCTCTAAGTGGATATTATAGAATTTACCTTATACAACAAATTTTATCCTTTCTTCCCTTCTGTGCATGTAAAATTCCTAAGTCCTTAGGCTTTCGAAATTCTTTGAGGTAAAGGTATATCACATTCTTCTACACCTTCAATCTCCCAGAAACAAAAGTAAGATTTCTCCCAGAAAAGTGAAAATCAAGAGCACCAACAAAGGATAAAGGTAAGGGAGTGATGAAAATTAGTGTGAAGAGTTATAGTAGAAGCAAAGTACTCTCTTCCTTTGCGTTTTTATTGAATTATTACCTGAATTATTTTGCAACAAGAACACTTAGTCCAACTTTATTTTCACCTTTTGGAGGTTCATGTATATTGATGTGTGGATTCTGAACTCACGAAGTTCCGAACCCCTAAACCCCGAAGCTTCCACTTTTCGCATTTCGGAGGTTGGTTACATAAGAGGTTTGGGGCACTTGAAATCATGAATTTCCGAACCCCAAAACCCTGAAATGTGAGTCCCACCTTCTCTTCTTTCACTTTTTGTTGGAAGTTTGTTTATGTTGGATGTTTGGCATTTGAAACCCCGAAACCCCAAATCTCAAAATCCCGAAGAGTTGGTCTCACACCCTTTCACCTTTCGGAATTCAGGAATTGTAGTGTGTTGTTGTTTGACTTTTGAAACCCCGAAACCCTGAATCCTAAAATTCTGAAGTGTTGGTTTCAAACCCTTTCACCTTTCGAAATTCAAGAATTGTTGTGTGTTGTTGTTTGGCATTTGAAATCCCGAAACCCCGAATCCTGAAATCCTGAAATGTTAGTTCCACATTCTTTTATTTTCATAATTTCAGGAATTGTTTTGTGGTTGATGTTTTGGCTTTTGAAGTTGAGGGATTCCGAACCCCGAAATCTCGAAATGTTAGTTCCATGTTCTTTTCTTTTTGCAATTTCGGGAATTGTTATATGTTGGATGTTTGGCTATGAAAACCACGAAACCCTGAACCTCGAAATCCCGAAATGCGGGTCTCACCTTTTCCTTTTCTCTTTTTTGAGGTTTGATACATGATATGTTGGGGAACTTGAACATGTGAAGTCCCGAACCTCGAAAACTCCGAAGTGTTGGTCCCACTTACTTTTTTTGTGATTTCGGGAGTTGTGGTGTGTGGATCTCGAACCCCGAAATCCTGATACGCTGGACACCTTTCGCATTTTCGAAAGTTTGTATATGTTGGTGTTTGGGTACTTGAACTCGTGAAGTCTCAAACCCCGAAACCCTGATGGGCGGGTCCCACTTTCCTTTTTCACCTTTCGAAGGTTGTGGTGTGTTAATGTTTGACACTTCCAAACATGAAATCCTGAACCCCGAAACCCTGAAGTACCGGGTCCACAGTCTTCCCGCATTTTCACATTTTTGGAAAATGCTGTGACCCCTTTGTTTTTGTTCTATGTTCGACATTTATAATCATTGAAACCCGATTGACCTCAGTTGTGTTTCAAAAACTGTAGGAACCTAGAAGAAACCTATTGTTATAACTCTAATAATGTAATGAATGGACTGGTAAAGAATGTTGGACAGTCTTCATCCCGAATAGAGGTATGGAAGTAACAGACCGTATTACAAGTTGATGGTATTGCAAATAGAGGGTAATTTATCTATGTAGGGTTTTGGTCATGAAAACCCCAAAGTTGCTTGTATTGTTAAGACTGTGTTAGTGTTATAGGTACTAGCAGATAAGAGAGTAATTATAATTTTTAGGATCTTAATTCAACATTGAAGTGATGAGCAAATACTCATTATATCATCGATTAGAAAACTTAAGTTGAATGGTAAGGAAAATCGACGAAATTAATGACTCTAAAAAACCCTCAGACTCAAGACTTCTAACAAAAAGCTTACTTGCTTGAGATCTCGAAACTTTTCAAGAATAAATGTACTAGTAAAAAAAATAAAATTATGGTGATTTTTTAGGTACATTACATATAACTTGAGTATTGCATGACATGACTTCAGTATTGCATCAGAGTTGTGAAATCAATGCCAAAGGGGGATATTTTTGATTAATTGGGTTGGTTGTCATTGATGTCAACCCTTGAATAAATTATGGTAGCGAATTTTGGTAGTGCAAAGGTTTGGGTAATGGACCCAAGTTGTTTTCATGGATAATGGTATTATTTTTGATATATTTGTAGCTAATACTATTCTATATGGATAATACATGTCATTCCATTTATGGCGGTATGCGGAATGTCACATAACTCCTCATGGTTAGAGATTTATCGCCATGTGATGTTGGAGAACCCTCATGAGTCATCTACAATCGCCAAATGGTCAAAGTAGTCAAAGTGTTTGAAAAATAAATTATTTAAATAATAAAGTTAATGGAGAAATCTCTAAAATAAGGAAAGTGGGATGCTACATGAAAGTATAAATAAAATTCAAGGCTCTCTCATTTAATCACACTTGAACCTATTGAATATCATTGAATATATATTTTGTGAAAGGTTATTTGGGCAGGTATTATTGATAGAGAAAAGCGTGGTAGGAAAAGTGCGGCAAAAAAACTGCGGTAGGAAAACTGCAAAATAAAAAGTGCAGCAGAAAAAGTGCGAGAGAAAAATCACGGTAGAAAAATCGCGGAAGAAAAAGCGCGGAAAAAAAATCAAGGCAGAAAAAGTGCGGTACAAAAATCGCGGCAAAAAAAGTGTGGAAGAAAAATCGCTTCAACAACATGGTTGGGGTCTATTTATGAGAGATATGGCACATCTTGTTTGAGGTATGTTTTGTGAGCTAGGGTTTAGCTCTTGAGATGTTATTGGATGTTCAGTATTGGTGCATATATCAGATTTGTTGAGGGATAGAGTTGGTATTTTGTTGCTGGTATTTGGCATATGCATATTGGTATTTTTGTTCTGGTGTGTTGTCAAAGTTGTTGGTTTGGCTTGAGGCTACATAACAATGAATTTGTGGCACAGGGTTTGATGTAAGGGTTTATGGTATTTGGTTTATGGATTGAGTGATCAATTGTTAGAAAAATTTCGATGGTTATATTGGTGTATGTCTTTGGTATATGGTTGAGGTACATGTTGGGTACATGGTTCAGAGAAGTAGTTGATGAGTTGACACATACATGAAGTGTATAGTTGATGAGTTGGCACATACATGAGGTGTATAGTTGATGATGTTGGTACATCTTGATGAGTCAAGGTTGATGCGTGGTTGATGCATGGTACATGTTGGTTCAAGTTATTGGTATAGGTTGTTTGGTGCAAGTTGATTGGTATAGGTTGTTACAGGTTATTGGTATAGGTTGATAGTGACAGGTTGACAGTGGAAGTGGTTGATTCAGTGACAGTGACAGGTTGTCCACATTTGAAATTTATATCTCAGGGCCATTGGACAAGGAAAGAATAGGTTTTTGTAGCCACCTTTCGGTTGTAGCCGGAGAACTTAGGGGGTTGTAGCCTCCTTCTGCTTGTAGCCATAGAATTGGGGAATTGGAGATTCCCTCAGGTTGTAGCCTGAGAAACTAGGTGGTTGGAGCCTCCTTCCATTTATAGCTGGAAAATAAAGGAAGTTGGTGCTTCCAATGAATGTAATTCTTCAAGACATATAAGAAAAAACATTTTGTTGTTTTGTCCTGCTTTGGGTTTCCATGTAAAAACACTGGTGTCCTATGTATGTGTATGATTGCCCATTTGTTCATTGTTTATTTACTCTTCAATTATTCGATGATAATGCTACACTGATATAACACTTGCATTATATGGTTAAAAAGGATTAAATTTCTCTATTACTGATTCACCCCCCCTGTCAGTAATCCAACAATGTAAGCCATATACTAAATTCTCTTATTTATTTCCAAGAAATAAAAATAAATGGGTAAACATTGTTTGGATATATAATAAAAAAAACATGAAATTCATATATTAATGCATTTTGTAGATATAGAATCGACCTCGATGCATATCATCTTGTCCATGCAACAAAAAATAAAAACTACCAGAGAGGTAACATAATAATAATAAATTGATTTCTTTAGAACCCTTATACAAATGTGGTCGACTCTTGAACCTAAAATCTTAAGTCGACAGTTACAGAGTATGCTTGCTTAAGAACATGTGTGGTTTATATTCCTTTCAAATTATAACAACACCACTTCAATCATAGTAGTGATCATGACATAGCAAAGAAATGTAAAGATTATTAAGGAATGAATGGCTTTCTTAAGTCAGTAATGATACATGTGTTACCTTTAGGGTTCTAGTTCAAAGCCCTGAGTCTGAGTAATATGTGGTTTAACTGGGCCAATTCATAATAGAAGTTCTTCTCTGTATATCATGAAGTACCTTGTCTTTGTAGAAAAATAAATATGTATAGTTTAGATGCAAAAGAATTTACAATTTGTGTTTTAATGGGAATGATTGACCGAGCAAAAGAGGTGATATGCGACAATTTTTCTTTACCTGCAAAGTATTACAAAGAGTCACCTACATTTTAATTAAAATATTGACATCATCTTAGGTGTAACCTTGTTCTTGGTTGTGAGGCCACAGTCTCTGTGATAAGAGGCAGATCATTTAAAATTATTTACATAATATTAGAGAAGCTCCTTCTAAAACAACTAAAAATAGAATAAACCCTTTATACTTACCTGAAATGTTACAAAGAGATATTTCCAAATAGAGAGAGGTTTGTTGGTGATCACATCCCATGAAGATAGTAAAGTAATTGCAAGTTTGGAAGAGAATCCCTTCCGTGATACAACCCAACAAACAAACAAAACGATAAAACACATATGGTTAGCAATATTAAAATTACATCCAAGTGCATATATATACAAGTGAGAATTCCTATAAGGAATGGCAGAATCAAACTCAACCATAAGATACAAATTCCCAAGCATACCTAGCTTGCAGAAGATTTCTCGTTTGGACATGGATGGTGTTTTCCTTCTCTTTTGTTAGCACCTTTTTTTTAAAACCTATTTCACCAAGTGTGAAGATGAATTTTAGCATGGGTTTTGAGTACCTGGTTCTAGAAGAAAAAATAGCCAGAGTTCCAGTATTATAGCTCAAAGTAAGAGTTACAGGAATCCATAGAGAAATACTTACCAAAGAAATCCCTCATACGCAAAGGAAAATGGGTGAGTCTCTGTGAGAACCACACCAGAGCCTTCCCTTGTTGCAAGGTAGAAGAAAGAATGAAAGAGAGGTAAGGACTCATTAATAGAAATATTGTGTACATCAAGACCCCATAGCACGAGGACTTATGTAATGGTATTTAATTTCACAATATTCACCAATATATAAGTCTAGTTTGGAGCTATTATGCCCTCCTCGAACCGAACATGTGGAGAGGTTTTGGTTTGTGTAATGCTCCAAAGTAATAGCATTCAAATGGAGACCTTGGTTCCATTTAACTAGTATACTAACAGTGGTAGGTAACCAGAGAACACATGGAGTACGAGCCTGCTTAATGGTCTGTCACATCTATTAAGGCTAAATTAACCAATACGCCATACCCTATGTTGACTTAGTTTGGTGTTTGGAATTTGAACATAGTAATTTTTACATTGGTATTTTAATTCGAAAAGTAATGGAACATAAATCTATATATTAAAACTATGACAAAATAATTATAAAGAAATAGTGGGTGAGATAGGACTAGTAACCTTGTAATGAGATATGATTTCTACACTTAAGATTAAGGGGATTTTCAACCTCAGAATAGGTAATTCATGGTTTTTACATACTTAAGAGTACCAATAGAAATTGAGAAGTAAGTGTTATACAGTAACATGACCAATTTAGTGGGAAGACAAATAATATGCACGTGTAAATGTTGGTGTGTGCCAATAACAGATTAAGAATCATAACCTAGAAGAATTTGCAAGGTAAGTAAGTGGATTTACTGTATCTTCGATATTAAATAAAAAAACAACCAGGCTTTGGATAGCAAGCTATTGAGAAAGTGGATTTAATATACTTTACCTTGGGGTGTGAAAACGCTCACACTAGAGTTGTCGCTTAAGACCTCTTAAACTATCACGTGAATAGAAAAATATTAACAGTAGTATTGTTCATTTTGGCTTCAACCAATAATATTAACAATAGTAGTGATGAAACAATAGTTAGAGATGTTGTATAAAATAAAACAAAAAATCAGTTGAGGTGATGTTACAAGTAGTCCATGTGTCACGATTTTGTAATAAACCATGTTCTCTCTATGGGTATTGTCACAGTATAGAGAATGTCACAGAATATTGTTGAGTCTTGCTAGAAAAGTGGGAGAGAATAAGGTACATGACAATATGGTGACTATAGAGTTGCGTGGAATTAAGAAGCCAAATGAAGAAGCTGATGTGTGGGTGGTAAATTGAGGAGGAATTCAGACATGAATGGACATAGAGAATTGATCCAAAATGGATCCAGGAATCAAAATGGGTCAAGGAAGGCCTAAAAAACAAAGTTTTTGGAATCAGATGAAACCAATGCCATTGCATTCATCTCATCACGTTGATTCTGACCATATAATGTTTTCCTCAAACATACACTGTATGTGAAATCTATCGCATTCTAATTAAAATCCCAAACATGTAAAATGTCAACTGGTCAAAGTCAACATTGACATCATTAGGTACGACAGGTGACATCAACATGATGTCAGCATGACATCATGATGATGTCAACATGTTGATGTGGTATCACCAGGAGGTGACACATGTCACTCAAAGTTGGCACTTTCGGGGTGAGTTGGCACTGTATGGATGACATGTGGTAGTCTATACAGTGACATGGCCCTATGACAGGATGACACATGGATGTACAGATGACAACTAGAAGTAAGACAACCTGACATGGAAGTGACATGTGGCAGGTGACTGGACTATATGGTAGAGGACATGGCAGTACAGACTGACAACTAGCAGTATGGCAGGCTGACGTAGAAGTGACACGTGGTAGATGGATGGGTTGTATGGAAGATGACATGGTAGGTGACTAGGCAGGTGACAAGGCCATTGACTGTACTGGTATGAGCCAATACTAGGGTGAAATGTGTCCCAATCATAGGGCACCATGTGGCACCCCATATTTTCCCAAGGTTGGTTGGGTAAAAGGTTCGTTCCACCTCCAAGGGAATCAAGCTCGTGACCTCCAAAATGGTAAACAGCCTAATACCCCTGGGCTAACCGAAATGACGAAAAATGAAACTTGTTTTTTATTCGGAGGATTCCATATTTAATTTGTGGTTGGAGTGTTGTGGGCGATATGCCCCGGTCAGCAGGGGCCAACCTCGATCGAACAAGGGCTAAAAACTAGGGTCTAACCAATTCATATGCGTGTGGAGACTTAGTCGAGAACACATGCACCAAGCCATGAGACCAGGGGCCAAGAGCGGAGGATCCAGGGCAGTTGGGGCACGTGGGAGCCAGAGCCATGGCCATATGGCTATGCGCATAGGACTAGGACCTAACGACCCGAGTCTCAACAAACAACGCCCAACCCAAGGACACATGGAGCCTACCATATGACTACGATCTCGGTAATAAGGGGATGCACCCTGAATTATTGCCAAACTTGGGTTTTAAAACTACATTATATGATTTTTAGTGGATTTTCAATCTGTTTTGGGAGATTTTGTCCATTATTGGAGGATTTGGAGCCCTTTTTTAGGCCATATCTTCGAAAAAAGTTGGGAGGTTGTTGCCAAATTCAAACCTATATAAATCATAGGTTCTTGGAAGCCCGATGGAGGTTCAGACAAGGAGAAATGCTGAGGAATTTTACAGTCAAAGCCATTCTTATGCAGGGAAGCTATTGAGGAGAGGAACTTTGTGGGCCATTTCCAGGAGCTTCATTCAACTATTTTCAGTGTTGTCATTTGTGTTGATCTCTTGAGTTCTAGCAGAACATAGCCAGATCAATTTGAAATACATTTGACACTTTTCTGATGTATGTTTGAGGCTTTGAAGAGAAATAAGAAAGCCTCACCCACTGAGACAAAGGCCCATAGATGTAGGCGATATTGTTGAACTCCATTAACAACTTTGTTGTTATGGTTTGTTGATACTTTGTGTTTATTTCTAGATATGTATATCTTATTATGGATTCCATGTTACATCATTAATTATTCCTATTTCTTCAATTCCTTTATGGTTAATGAAATCATGCTTTGAAAACTTAACCATAGTCTTTAAAAGATCTTTTTGGATCAAGCATGAAAAAATATTTGGTTAGAACATGGAAGGGAAGCTCAGAAGCCAGGCACGAGAACCTCCTAACTTTAATGTTGCACAACAAAAACAATTTCTATGCAATGCAAGAAGGGAACTAGAAGAGGATGGAGCACGTGAAGTGTTATAGCGAATGAAACAAAGGTCAATAGAGAAGGCTAGGTTGTGTGAAGAAGTATAAAGAGACATAGAAAGATCATTGTAGGAGGCTTGCATCTGTGAAGAGTTACACCATGCAACAAAAAAATCATTGGAGCAAGCTTGTTTGCATGAGGAGATACAACAAGCAACACATAGGTTGCTAGAAGAAGCCAAGAAACAAGAAGATGTACAATGAGACTAACAAAATGTAATAGAGGAGTGTGTGTGTGATTTTCTACAAGGCACAATGCAAGAGGAAATGCAGTGCAACCCTTGTTGTTAGGAGCAAGGTGAGGATCAAGTAAGAAAATTATTACACTATTGTTGGAAAACCTTAAGTGATCATGATGTTGCAAATAATTTGACATATATTTTGACAAGATGTGTGTGGGAAGAGGATAACGTTGTAGCTAAATATTCCCCATTGCAATTAAGGGATGTGCACCAGGTGAGAAAACATCAATGCATAGGAAGAGAGTTCAAAATGACAATTGAACTTGGAAGCTACGAGATGGATGATGACATGTTGAACCTCATATTTTATTTAAACATATTGCTAAAGAAATATTGGGAGTTGATAGGAAAGACAAACTTTGTGTGTTCCCAATTCAAGTTAGGTTGACTAAACAATACAAAATATATCCTATCGACCTATTGAAGTAGGTAGAAGTGATTATTGAAGGTGTGAAAACCAAAACAAACTTCAAAGTGATTGAGATCATGGATGACTCAGATCCCCACCCCGCATTAATTGGAATTAACTAGTCATTTGACAATAATGCAATTTTGAATATGAAGAAACGACAAATGTCCTTTGAAATAGATACCTTTTGCATCATTGTTCCACTATATATAAATGCAAGAATAAGGATGTGTGAAGCTCTATTGTTGAAAACATATTTTAGATTAGAAGGAATAAGGAATATTATATCAATTCCACAACATAAGATGAGTTAAGATAGAGAAGTTTGTGCTCATATGACACAGATTCATAGGATTATATGGCAAGATGGTAGCATAAGATTTATGAGGTTTCAACTATATGATGCATGTGAATTACTAAAGCGGTGCACAAGATTGGAATACGACCTTTTAACTTGCAGTAGTTATGTGGAACAACTTTAGTGGTTGGGTTTCTTTCCTAGATGCATAATATTCATTACCCATAGAAAATAGGTTCTATATGTAGTGTTGGAAGGAATACCTATGCAATGGTGGGGAATGTACCAAGAACACTCACGAGAGTGGGCACAAGTGGTGGAGTCAAACATGGAAATATTTTTTCCTATGAAAAATCCCTAGGAACACGTGTTCATGCCAATGACATTGGCTAGTCAGGTAGAGGGTGAATACACAAGTGATCCATATAATTTATAAACGTGCTACACCAGCCAATATCCCCATCCCTCAAGGTCCTTTCACTAAAACAATGCTGGTAAATAGGTGGCACGAGCTAGAATTCAAAACAAACCAAAGGTTGGGAAGTCAACAAAATTCCCTTCTCCCAAACGCAAGAACAAACAATCATTCATGGCAAGGGTCGAGGAACATGATTTGAGTGAAGAAGCGTCACGACCTGCTAGGGGAATATGTGATTAGATGACATACCTAGCATGGAGTAGGGGTGCATAGTAACCATGTGTTTCACCGTAGTAGGATAGGACATAGGGCATGGGTAGAGAAGTGTAACATCTTGCTCTACTGAGCACAACTTTATTGACTTATTCTTTGAGGACACTTGCGTGCAAGTGATCCGGTTATGGTACATTGCGATTCGTTTTTATTATGGATTATGCATGATGATGATGATGTTTTGTGACTTCTTGTTATTCTATGTATATGCATTGGAAAATGTTATTGACAAGTTTTTATGAGTGTGCAGGACACATGATAGTTTATGGATGTTGATGGCATCAATGCACTTCCTTGGACTCTGGATCGAGTCAGGGAGTGAATTGTATTTTGATTGAGAATTTTATTTTATACACTTGTGACATGTGATTTATTACAATATCATTTATGTATATGGATTATTGACACAACTTTTGTCAGTGGATGTAGGCTTGACGATGCTTGCTAATCAGACTCATATAAGGAGTAGAGGGGCCATGCACAAAAACCATACATTAAGGGAGAGGTGTGGCAATGTCCTTGTCATAGCCTACTAGAACTCCCTTTGTGGTCGAATGGTAGGTTAATGATTACCTAGTTCGAAAGGTCTACAATGTCGTGAGGGCAGACTGAGACAATCACTCACGAAGATTTCTAAGGAGCGCGCAATAAGGCATATTCCTTATTCCTTAGAAGCCCTTAGTCTCTCACAAGGACTACCGAATGGATTGTTGACTCTAAAGGGTCGAACAACTTCCAAATTCATTCAAAGGAGAGTGGAATCCTTGTAGCACTGAGGTGTGCTCTTAAGGGCACATCGCGTAATTAAAAACTTGAGTCAATAAATCTAGGTGGCCTAGAAAACACATAAATGATTAGATCTTGTTGGATTAAAATAATTATTTAAACAATGAATTTATTAATTATAAATCCCAATAAATTCTAAGCATAATTCTAAGACTAAGCCTAGGTCTAAGTTTATATAGGGGACTAAATTAAAAGAATAGAGATAAATCAATTTAAGGAAAAAGTGAGAAAAAAATAAAATTAGATAGAATGAACATGTGTGCATGAAAATATTAAAAGGTATTTTTTTTAAATAGAAAGAAATAAATATGAGAGAATAGGTGTACACATAGAATGGTATATAAAGTCTATCTACCACTAGTATAACTAGAAGAAGACTCCTAATCCAACTCTAACTAATATCTAGTTAGGAGAGACTCATTAAATGAGATTTTGGGGACGAAAGAGACAACTAAGAGAGAAAATAGGAACACATTGGGGAATGTGAGGGAAATTGGATTTTAAAATAAAAAAAAATTGATAATTACTTGTGCAATGTGGGGAGAGTGTTATAAGTGTGTGAGTGAATAATCATAATTACTTTAATCTAAAAAGTTAATTATTTGTGCATGAGGACATGTGTCAGTGAGGAAATTTCTATAAAACAAATGGTGTAGAAGGAAAATGGATCTCGCTTATTCTTGGTAAGGTTATATGAAAAAATTATTGGGGACTATTTTTTACTTCTGAGAGTTGGGATACCAATCTAGAAAGGAGTGAAATCTCTTCCTTGAGAGGCAAGCTTGGGTGTTATTGTTTTTGTTTTTTTGTGTGTGTGGACCCTATCATTGGTTGGGAGGTACTGGTGAAGTTGTTCGATTAGAAAGCAAGGGACGAGTGCAAGTTTCCAAATGAAGAATTGTCATTGAGCACATCAACAGAAAGTCATGGTATTTCATTATTATAGTTATTGTAGCATTATAGATGTTAAATTGAATTTACCGACTGAATTTCAGATTGTATATTTTATAAAAATATCCTTGAAATGTATATTATATTTTATTCTTAAGCGGAGATATGGAGGATTGTTACAATCCTCGTAGTGGTTTAAAATTTCATTATTAAATTCATTCATGAAAGTGTCGCATTATTTTTTTATTTGATTAGGCCGAAGATATATAAATTATGTATATACAGGTTATTAATTCACTGTTTAACATTTGTGGATGATCATTGGTTTCCACGGATTGATTTCAAATACATGTTACAATTAGATCTACACTTATGCGCTTAGATATAAGTTAAGAATCTACCGCATAGCTTTGTATTTCATTCAATAAATTGGTAAACACAAGAGATTTTACCTTACTCAATTCATGGTTTACAGAATTTCAGATAACACTGCTAGGATGGGATAATTAATTTAGTTTTAGAATAAATAGTATACATATGCACCATTGATTGTGGAAGACCATTAGATAGAATGCATCCTATCCTTAATCGTTTTCCAACCAATAAAAGTGTATCGTGATCGGAAGTCATTGATTATGTTTTCCTGGATGGGCAAATATCATGAAACTGATAGATTTAGGGTGATTAAGAATGGTAATGTGAATGCTTAAATAATTGTCAATGGAAATAACTTCTTGAATGATGTTACTAATCCTCTTATTCCTTACTTCTAATTTTAGCTATTTTTATTAAAACTTTGGGTTCTAGGAATAATCTTCTCTTTCTCAAACTTAGTACACTAGTTTGGTTATAGGAACCTCCATTCGATTTCTTTAGTAAGTTGGAATTGGCGTTATTTTGGTTCTTGTCAACTGATTCTCTACAGACTTAAATTTTAGCCATGTTTGTGATTGCCTCGTATATTTTGTAACCTTCTACCGTCTCTGGTTCCTTGACATATTTATGATTAACTGAGATTATAATTTGTTGTTCTTCGTAGTATTGGACGCGTAGTAGTCATTTTGGAATGGGAGTTTAATTAATAAAATCTTATTAGATAGTGAACGTTGGATAGGAAGGTCGAGACATTTGTCGTAATACTTATTTTATAAGTTGGAATCTATTATATTCATAATTTATGTAATCTTTCCATATTTCTTTAAATGATATAAAATTTATTAGAATAATTTAGCCCTATTCCTAATAATTTCTCACAAATCCCAATTTCTTAATCTTTCGGTTTCGCGTGGATATAGTATTTAGTGCGTGGTCAGATGCGCAAAGATTTTCCTTATTCAGAGTCTTTAGTTTTCTATCATATGCGATTCAATTCTGTTGATTTAAAGAACTGTTGGAACAACTGTTAACTCTTAGTTGCAATGTTACCTTGGTTGAATTGTCACATAGTGCACACACAGACTCCTGGAAATTCATCATGGTTTTCCCCTTGATCATGTCTTGGGATTTGGCACTTGGCGTAGTGAATTCAGATTATGGATGTGACTTACCACTTGGTAAAGTGATTGAGTTGAGACTTACATTGAACTTATGTCTCGGGCCACCGATCCTTGTGTAGGACCACCGAATCGTAAAAAAATTTAAGCTTTGAGTCTTAAAAAAAAAACGATCGAGAAGATCTATCTTGCAACATAAATTATCTTGAGCTATAACATTCTTATCCTTCAATAAAATTCTTAACCTTATCCTTGTTTTAGTCAGTTTATTTAGCTAGATTGTCCCCACGTTGTTATGGATAAAATTATTAAATGAACTTTAGATTTAAGTGTACATTTCAGTTATCACGTTCAAATACCATCGCAACTTTAGATGGATGAGCCTTAAGATTTCAACATGATCAGTGAAAAATTAGGCATATGTTGAAATGGATAATTAAAGGTAAACATTTATCCTTGCACATTAGAATGAAGTTATTGTACAACTATAGAATTTAAAAAGGTTAATTGGACATTCTCTTGATTTCAATACCTTTATAAAATCTCCAAACATCTCTACACTTAATCTAGTCATTGGGTGAGATGTGTTTAAATCCTTAGAAAAATAATTGAGCTCTTATTAGAAGTTATTGGATGGAGTATGGTTTCCTTAGGAACTAGTAAGCTTTGGACTTTACACCCAAGAACCATGAGTTCTAAGATGACTAGAGGAATGTTTTAATAATAATAAATAAATCAAGTTCTCTTAGGATTATTTGTTAAGAATGGATTTAAAAGAAATATTTTTATATAGTTTAATCATAGTGATTGTTATTGGAGACACATGAAATTGTTAGTAGATATTTAATCGTTAGATATTTTAAGGTTAGGACTTATTTTGTGGGATAGTTACGATTTTTTTCTATCTTGGAGAATGGTCTACCTTGTATTGAGTTAAAATTAATTGTCTTAATTATTAAGTATAATCTTAGAATGTCGGAGTAGATTCACATAAGTTAGTTATGGATAAGTTATCAAAGAATGATGTTAATGATTATCAACCTAGTTTTGATAGTATTGAACTATTAACTGATTGTAAAAGATTTTAATTAAGGTACCTAGTATAATTAAATTTTATAATAGTAAGATTTGGATATAATGGATATTGACTTTAAATTATGTTAACATAAGCTATTACTTGAAGAAACTTTGTATGATAAACCCTCTAAGATGCTTCATATGTTTGTTTTTTGGAACTTCCTAATGATGTAGAGGAAGTATAATTGGTTCCTTAGAATATATAATGAGGGTATAATATGATAGAACATTTTAATTGTCGTCATACAAATTATTTGTCCTTGAATTAATACTTCGTAATTACTCTTATCTTATGTTGTTTAGCAGTTCGTTACATTCTTATTCCACATGCATTTAATTCTTAAATGAATGTTTAATTCCTAGTAGACTAATGTGTGTGTATATAATTTATGATTAGTATTGTTGTTGATTAATCACGATAATTGGAATAGTATGATGGTTAAGGGAAATAGATATCTCCTTGTTCCTTAGAACAATCACCAGTCCCGAGACCTTAAATGGTCAAAATAAATCAGATGAATCCTAGACATGATCGTTGATTATGTATCTTAGAGGTCCTAACCTTGCAGGATAGGTTGGGTGGGTAGATATTCTTTGTTATATTTATTTGATATGGTTGATCTCAAAATTTTTGATGTGGTATTTGGTTTCTTGTTGTGTAGTGATGAGACGAGAATTGAATGTGTAATTATTATGTATGTTGTTATTGCATATCACTTGTCCTAACAATTGTTTCAAAAAAAAAATCTCTATTGTACTCAATTAATTGATGTCATAATGGAGGGGACATTACATATGGTATTAGAGTGGGTTCAAGGCTGTGAAATTGGATAGTTATGCCTTCCACTGTGTTAAATAAATGATTAAAATTTTATCGCTAATTGAATTTTGAAATTGTACATGCATGTAATAATGGTTAGAGGACATAGAGGAAGTAGATGATGTGGTGTTGTAGGAAGAGGTGTGACACCTCTGATAGTAACCATGCCAGAAGGGTATAACCCCCAGGGATATGAGAAGATTACTAAGCAGGAGCAGGTTGTTGTGGGAGATGTGGTAGGTATGATGAGATCCTTCCAGAGGATGTTAGAGGAATTAATTAATATCCTAGAT
>JASDQU010738689.1:237848-247892 GCA_032191745.1 Picea mariana
TGATCGTTGATTATGTATCTTAGAGGTCCTAACCTTGCAGGATAGGTTGGGTGGGTAGATATTCTTTGTTATATTTATTTGATATGGTTGATCTCAAAATTTTTGATGTGGTATTTGGTTTCTTGTTGTGTAGTGATGAGACGAGAATTGAATGTGTAATTATTATGTATGTTGTTATTGCATATCACTTGTCCTAACAATTGTTTCAAAAAAAAAATCTCTATTGTACTCAATTAATTGATGTCATAATGGAGGGGACATTACATATGGTATTAGAGTGGGTTCAAGGCTGTGAAATTGGATAGTTATGCCTTCCACTGTGTTAAATAAATGATTAAAATTTTATCGCTAATTGAATTTTGAAATTGTACATGCATGTAATAATGGTTAGAGGACATAGAGGAAGTAGATGATGTGGTGTTGTAGGAAGAGGTGTGACACCTCTGATAGTAACCATGCCAGAAGGGTATAACCCCCAGGGATATGAGAAGATTACTAAGCAGGAGCAGGTTGTTGTGGGAGATGTGGTAGGTATGATGAGATCCTTCCAGAGGATGTTAGAGGAATTAATTAATATCCTAGATTGAGATGAGGGAAAAGCATTTTTACCCAATGAGGCTTCACAACGCACTCCAACTAGTACTAGTAGTATGCACAGAGAACTCGAGAAGGTGAAGTTTCTCGAGTTCTGGGGTGTCATCGATGCCTTAGCCATTGAGGCTTGGTTGGAGAACATGGTGATGCGATTCACACTTTGTGATTACACCTCCAACATGAAATTCCATATGGAGCTCTTTCAACTAAAAGAGATCTCTCTACTTTGGTGGAAGATATTCCTACCTCAACTAAACATGGTCATGGAAGACGTGTCATGGGATTTGTTCGAGGACCGATCCTAGGAGAGGTACTTGTCCGATGAATTCATTGAGATCTAGCTTAATGAGTTCAATGCCTTATGATAGGGTGGTCGTACGATATACTGAAGATATGTCATTAGGAGCACAACAACATTAGACACCATCCAGATCAACTTCAGGGCATTGTTATACGCCCATAGGACCTATGTTCATGACACCACGGTGACAAACTCCTCAGTAGAGGAATCCTTACAGAGGACCATAGCATGAGCAACAACAACATTGTCCACAACAACAACATTAGTTTAGGAATGTTCAACAAAACAGACCAGGATCACAGACTATTAGGCTAACAACTTCTACTTCGGGGACCGGGAGAACTGGACTGAAGACTAGATGTCGGACATGTGAAGATCCACATTACTAGCGAGACTTTCTGATTCAGAAGGCCAGAGTGACTGGATCGTCGGGACCCACTACGGTTGGAGATTTGTGCAAGGCCCATAGGATACATGCATCAATGAACAACCTCTAGGTTGAGCACCAGTCCACTTTGCTCGAGACGTCAGGTATAATCGCTGACCAAAATTTTAGTATATTGATAGATTCAGGTGCTAGAAAGACCTTTATCTCTATTGCAACACTAAAGAGAATTAAGTTAAAGGTAGTCAAGTAGGATGATTTTCGATACGTAGAAATGGCATCGGGTGACAAACAAAAGGTTGGAGTAAATGTTATGGATTGTAGCATTAACTTGGGAGATTTTGTAATGAATTCCAAACTATATGTATTGATCTTAGGATCTTATGACATAGTGATTGGTATGGATTGGTTGGAATCGCATGGTGAGATACTTAACTGTAAGACTAAACTATTAAGTTTGACAGATGATTTGGGATAGAGTAGAGTGATTATAGGAAGGAACGAAGGGGTGTCCTTGAGATTTATTTTTTCCCTACAGCTACAGAAGAGTATGCACAAGGGGTGCAATCTTTATGCGGTCTTAGTCCTAAACAAAAGGGGCTAGGTGGAAGGATTATAAAACCTTCTTGTAGTGAAAGAGTTTGCAGATGCGTTTTCGTAAGACTTATCAGGTTTACAGCCTGAAAAAGAGTTGGAGTTTACAATAGAATTGAAACTTGAAACTGAACCTATAGTGAGAACGCCTTACTGGATGTCAACACCTGAATTGTAGGAATTGAAAATGAAATTGAAGGAATTTTTGGTCTTGGGACTTATATGTCCAAGTGTGTCGTTGTGGGGTGCGTCGGTGATATTTTTTAGAAAGAAGGATGGATTGTGGAGGATTTGTATTGACTATTGTCAACTGAACAAAGTGATGATAAAAAAACATCATCCATTGCCAAGAATAGATGATTTGTTTGACTAGATGAAGGGAGAAACGTTGTTTTCTAATATTTATTGGAGATCGAGATATCATCAATTATGGATTAAAGAAAAAGATATCCCTAATACTGCATTTAAGATGAGACTTAGACAGTATGATTTTACAGTTTTACTGTTTGGATTGACGAACGCCCTAGGGGTATTCATGAGTTTGATGAATGGGGTGTTCTGTGAATACTTGGACAAGTTTTTTCAATTATTTATTGATGACATACTGATTTATTCTCATATGAAAGAAGAGCATGACGAACATTTATGATTGGTCCTACAGTGTCTACGAAAAAACAAATTGTACGGGAAACTATCAAAATGTTAATTTTACCAATTGAAGATTCATTACATGGGACATATCATATATGGTGAATGTACTATCGTGGATCCAGTGAAAATAAAGGTTATTATGGAATGGCTAGCACCAAAAAATGTACAAGAAGTATGCATATTTACATGGGTTTAACAAGATATTACGATGATTTTGTCAAAGGTTTTTTGAAGATAGGAAATACGATCATGGAATTGTAGAAGAAGAATAAGAAGTCCGTATGGACTAAGAAATGTGTGGAAGCATTTCAAAATCTCAAAGAGTTTTTTATGACAACACCAATACTCAAATTCCCTGACATGGATAAGGAATTATTGGTATGCATGGATGCATCCAAGGAAGGTTTAGGTAGAGCTTTGATTGAAGAAGGTGGAGTGATAGATTACATTTCAAGGAAATTGAGAAACCATGAAGAGAACTACGCAACACATGACTTGGAGTTATTAGCAATTGTATATGCCTTGAGAGTTTGGAGACATTGTCTGATTGGAAAAAGATTCGAATTAAAGACAAATCATTATGGATTTCAACCTATATGTGACATCCCCAAAAATAAAATATTTTTGAAATTTAAAATTGCTGGAAATTTATTCCGGTTTTAGTAAATTCGAATTTGGAAATTTTTTTCCATTTATGGCAATTCTGAATTTCGAATTTGGTAATTGTAATTAATTATTTTGATTGTTGGGTAGAGACCTGATTAGACCCAAATAAATATTTGACTATGACACTTGTATGGAAACATAATATTTTATATTGATTGCAAGAGGACAAACGAAACAACCATGTTAAATTTAGCTGACCATGACTCCATGAGTGGGGAACATGTTGAAACTACCTCTGGGTTAATTATTACAAGTGGAAAATCAGTGATTTGGCAATTGGAAGCCTCTGGAAATCAGGGATTTAAAAAGTTCTTAAAATTCCCAAGGGAGGGAAAAAGTACTGGGCAAAATTGATAAATAGCATATGTGAGGAGGCAAGACGCTGCCAAGTGTGCAGAGAAAAGGGACTATGGATTTTCCTTGCTATTATGAGCACTATTGAGTAAGTGTGAGGCAAGAGGATAACTACTGGAATTCTGGACATTGCGAGGAGGAGCTTTCCAAATTCACCCTCATGGATTTATGGTCAAGCTAGGGGGTGAATCGGGCAAGAAATTTTGGCTGCCTATTCTACTGTTGGGAGGAACATGGTTGCTACCTTTGCCTTCCTACAAAACCGGTTCAGATATGTTGATCTACTCCTTCTCTGTGTTAAATAATCATTTATACTGGTGATATGTGTATGTTAATTCTGTATTGAAGTACTTCCATGGGAGAAATCTATCATGTCATAATCCATTTCTGTAATAAGAAAAACTTGTTGGTTTGTAATCATTTCACCACTTTATGAAGGTGGATCGGTGGCCATATTGGCCCTTCAAGACGTGAGGGTTCACTGTCAAGTGGTGGCTTCCTTAGCCTTGCAGGCCACCAAATACCATCACCGCCCTGATTTAATTTTTCCTAAGGTCGAAGGGGCAAGTTTTCTTCCCATAAATACTTGAATCATATTGTAATTCCGGACACAGAGGGTGAGATAGCTTGAAGTATTTCCTGAATTATTTTGATTATTCCCTGTTTTGGACGTTTTCTATGAGATAATGATTTTCTGTTATTGAGTTTGTAAACTCATTTTATTTCTTGATAAATTCATTTTTTGAGAAAACACAGTAATCATTTGTTTTTACCAATTACGAACCCGGTCATTTATTTATTCTAAGTTTATCTGTTGGAGTGTGTGATTTTAAAAAGAGATTAAATACAAAATTGATATTTCGGCATTCGGGACTTGCTTGTTACATATATGTGGAGTTCCTTTTCTTTACCAAACACCGAAACCCGAAATTGTTGGGCCCACACCCTAATCTCATTTCACAATTCGACATTTCTTATTTCATTTTGTTTGTGCATCAGGTGTTTGTAAACCCTGAAATTTCGAACCCTGAAATCCAGAACCCCAAAACCCCGAAGTGTTGGTCCCACATTCCATTGACTTTTTCGCAATTTGGGAGGTGTTGTGTGTTGGTGTTTGGCATTTGAAATCGTGAAATCTCGAACCCTGAAACCCCGAAGTGCTAGGCCCATATTCTTTTCGCATTTCACAATTCAGCAAACAGTGTGGTCTCTTTTTCTTTTGTGTTCGGCATTTGTAATCATCAAAACCCGATTGATCTTTGCTTTTTCACAGAAATGTAGGAACATAGTAGGAATTATTTGTTATAGGAACAACTCTAATACTATAATGAATGGACTGGTAGAAATGATGGAGGATCTTCATCCAGGATAGAGGTAGAATACAAATAACAGATCATATTACAAGTCACTATGTACAGGGCATGACAAGTACAAGAATTATTGTATATGAAAGTACTAAACTAATTAAGAAAATTTTTAGCGTGATTTTTCCTAAGATTTATGCTTTCCATGAGGTCATACACCTTTAAGTATTCAAAATTTCGTAATTAGACTATTGTTTAATGGAATAAACCATAGAGAACAAGATGGGATCCTTCGAGTTAACTATGCTTGATGTGTAAGCTACTTGTGTGTAAGAATGAGACCCAAGTTAGGTAGATATACTTGCTTGTTTATATTTTCTGTAAGTAAAGATGCAAGACCATAGCACGTAACTGAGCTTTCTAATTATTAAACCAGAATCAATATGAAACTATACCTATGACAGTGAATTGCTCTATATTTATTTAGAGAAAGCTATAGGTATGTACATACTTACAGGTGGAAATAAGTACAGATGCTAATGGAGAGTTAAAGCAAATTCCCTATAGTAAGAATGATAATATATGCCTTTATATGTGCACATAGAAAACAGTCAAAATACCTACTGCTCTAGCAGTCATGAAGATCCAACCTTGCAATTAAAAGCATAATTAAATGTGCATAACTGACAATCCTAGACTCCTTGTCCTTCCAACTCTCAGTCGTCAAAATGCCAAAAAGGGCTTAACGGTTCTAGATCTCCCTTAGCCTTCATCCACGTGACCATCACTTTGTGACCACGAGCTTAACGTCAAAGTGCTATCGAATTTTCATGATTTGGGGAATCGTGATGCAAGCATTCCTCCTGTTCTCTGTCCTTCAAAATTTTGAAACTCGAAATAGGGCCTAACAGCTCCTTAGCTCCTCCCTTAAGTCACTTTCCATACGACCAGTCCTATGACTTGGTGCTACTACCCTGAAATGTCGAAATCTCCCCCTTGAGAGATCAACAGTCCAGTTTCCTCTTGAACCAACGACGAGGATCCCACTAGATCAACGATCCACAACCTTTCAGGATTTTCCCTGAACCTGGACCACTCACCACGTGTCCTCCTTGATGAACGGTGTCGATCATTTCACAATTTTGTGAACTGGGAGTTCACGATGCAATGACTCCAAAATCACTTGCTACTCCAAACCTCAAACTCCAAAATAGTGAAATTCAACGCCTTAGAGTGATTGGAAGACACTTAGCCTTAATCTCCTCGCTTCTCTGTAAGATCGAATGACTCTCGCAACTTCGACACTTCTTCCACGAAGTGTTTCCACCATTCATACGGCTCCTCTCCTGGGCTGCTTCTAAGCACTTAAATCCCTTGTAACTTAGTACAATCCTACGAATCTTAGGATTTCTACACTTTTCCCCGAATTATCTCCACCGTTCATTTCGGCTGCTCTCCTGCACGACCACTCAGGAGTTAAACTCTGTGCACCTAGATCCTTTCTCTAAACCTCAATGGTTCCTTCAACCTAAGTTTATATATTGCCTATATACATATAAGTATGTTGGAGTAGTTTGAAAGTTAAGGAAAGTGATAGAATTATGAAATAATTTATCCACATAAGCTTTTATGTTCAAAGCAAACTAGACTAGTGTAATAATGTCATTATGGACAGAAATGTATCTTACCTTCTCTTAAATTATAAAGCTTAAATGAAATTAAATTATGTTATAGATTTTTTTTTTTTTATGGTGAATTTGAGGTACATTACATATGGTATCAGAGCAAAAGCTACAACACTGGGCCTAAACAAGGCCACATTAGCTGCTTAGTATTTATTCTGATTTATGTAAAGCTAATAAATCTTATGGTTACAAATAGAAAGCCCTTTCTAATTTTGTAAATTATGGCAGCTCAGGAGGGTGTAGAAATCAGGATGGAAGGAAATCCGTAGCAAGGACCTCCTGGACATCCAAGACAAAATAGTGATGGAAGCTTACCCACGGAGGTGTTGGAAACAATGAGGAATCTTATTGTTGAACTACAGGTTTTCAAGGCCAACAATGAAAAATTGAAGAAATCAACAGGAACAACAACAAATAAATGAAGTCATGTTGTGTAGTATAGTAACCAAGAAAATCCCAAAAGATGATAACCATGACAAAGAAGTCAGCAAAAGGGCCTCCAAGAATTCTAGACTGGAAATAAAAAAAGGAGATAGTTCGTCTGAAGGGACACCTTCAGCTGAAGATAAAACTATAGAAGACAGAAAAAGAAAACAAGTAGACTACCTTGAAGGAGAATTTAAAAAGATTAAACCAGCTACCTTTGATGGAGAATCCAGGACAGGAGAAGAAGTTGAGGCATGGTTGTTGGACATCAAAAAATACTTCCAGATCTATAACTATTCCAGCAACATGAAGTTCAGAATGGACATCTACAATCTGAAGGGGAAGGCCAACATTTGGTAGCAGGACTTGAAATTGGCCAAGGGCCTAAAGGAGAAACAGTTGGAATGGTCCGAATTTAAGAAGTATTTCAAGAAACAATACCTTTATGAAAGCTATTATGAAAGGAAGGTGAAAGAATTTTACGAGTTACGACTCAGACAGATGACGATGGAGGACCTTATAAATAAATTTTTGGAACTACTAAGGTTCGTACCATACATCTAGGACGATAAGGTAAAAATCCAGCAATTCTTAAGTTGTTTACCACAGGCCTATCAGGACAGAATTGAGTTTGACAACCCCAAATACTTGAGTAAGGTATTCAGGAAAGCACGAATGTGCTATGACCAGTATAAAAAATGGGTAGAGTTTCCCAAGACCTGGAAGGATAAAAAGAAAGATAGAGTGAGCCAACAGAAGAAGGGATACCAGCCAGCTCCTTATTGGAATGCAACAAAAAGTTTCCCAAGGAAGGATTTTCACTCCAATCATCTGAATATGCAAGGTAGTGGTAAACTGGTAAACCTAGGAATGAAGAAGTTTGGGGACAACTCCCGTGATCCATTAAAGTGTTGGGAGTGTGGAGAGCCCCATCTAAGGAGGAACTATCCATGTTTAACTTCAGCAAACATAATTGTTGTTCATAATCTGCAGGAAGCCTCGACAGTGGGAGACATGGGCAGAAGCCTGCATCCGATAAATGCAGCCATAGATGGTCGACAAGCCGACCACCAGTCGTCGGTGGTAGAAATCGAAGGTAAAATCCATGACACTCGAATTCCTGTTTTAGTTGACCCTCGAGTTACGTTAAGTTATATTACTCCTAATATAGTAGAGTCGAATAAACTTAGGAAATTGAAGCACACAAAATCATGGATGGTACAACTAGCAACAGGTACTAAAAGGAAAGCAATTGACTTTATTTTTTATTTTGAGTTCAACTTAGGTGGTCAAAAGATAAGGACCAATCTGAACATCTTACCACTAGGATCTTATGATATGATTATTGGGATGGATTGGCTAGAACAACACTGGAACAACACAAAGCAGTATTAGATTGTTATACAATGATACTTAGCTCTAAAGATGATTTTGGCACTATTAAAACATCCCAAGGCATACCAAAACATGTATCATTCTAACAAGTTTTAGCGATGCAGCTCAAGAAATGTATTGGAAAGGGATGTCAAGTTTATGTCATCCAAGTGACAAATCTATTAGAAAAAGAAGATAAGCCAAAGTTAGAAGACCTTGCTGTCCTACGTGAATTCAGAGACATGTTTGTGGATGAGATACCAGAATTACCTCCTAGAATGGAAATAGACTTCTCCATAGACCTACTACCTGGTTCAACCCCTATCTCAAAAGAACCTTACCGAATGAGTCTACCATAACTGACAAAATTAAAAATCCAATTACAGGAATTGTTGGACAAAGAGTATGTCAGACCGAGTGTTTCACCATGGGAGGCACCAGTCCTCTTTCTGAAAAGGAAAGATGGTACTCTAAGACTATGTATTGATTATAGACAAATGAACAAAATGACCATTAAGAACAAATACCCCTTACCAAGGACAAATCACTACTACATATTGAAAAATTTGCGACGAATTGAAATTTGGTACTCCTTCATCGCAACATGCAAGAGAATTTTTTTTTTTCTAATTCTACCCCATGTTCATCGCCATCTCGATGCCTACAGTTTGATTGAACTGTAATTGTCAATTTGCGTCGCATATGCGACGCCATACTTCTGTCGTCGCCTATGCGATGAACGTTGACCATAAAAATTTAGTCAAACTTTACCGTTGAAAATGACCTAAAATAAATAGCTGTAAATATATATATATATATATATATATATATAGGTCACTATCATCACAATGGCGATGATGGCGACCTAAAATTGGCCTATAAATAATTGATGATTTGAAGATGTTGTGACAATCTTGCTATAACAATGACGGTTCCGAAAGGGTATTTTTGTGCAGAAAAATGTCGCAGAATGTTGTTAGAGGTGGGGAAAAAAGTAAAGCGGATGAAAAGGGTGATGGTAGATGTTATTTCCCTTGTAAAAAATATTGCCTCATATGTCCCATAAGAATTTTAATAGCAACAGCTTCAAAACATTGTAGTAAATATGGTCACATTGATGGCGGATCGAATGAATATCGTACCATGGTAATTAGCTATATATTTATTATCTTTTTTTATTTTGTCAATTTTATATATAATTATATATATGTATATATATTGTTTGAATGTTTGTTATAGTATACACTAATTTTGCATGATTGTTTATAATTATAAAGTTAGAGTTGCGCTCTAACTTTCCATAGAATATTGCACCAAGTATTAATAGAAATGATGTTGTACAAGCTGAGGAACATCATCATGACCAAGCAAATGAGGATCTCATGGAATAAGATGATGGGACAAATCAAATGATCCAAGTTATGTTTCCGCAGCGGGATGAGGATGGGGAAAATGATGGTATTTATGATGAACCTCTATTAGAAAAGGCAAATAAATGACTTTATGAAGGATCAAGAGCAAATCTTCTCTCCGCTACATTGTTGCTGGTGAACTTAAAGGTTATGAATAATTTGTCGAACATTTGTATGACACAGATACTAAGGTATGTAATATGTTTCATCTCATACTGTACATAAATGTTGATTTTTTTATTTTTGTTTTTAGTGTTAATTAATGTGTAAAATAAGAATGCATTTTTTTCTATTAATA
>JASDQU010738690.1:15096-32483 GCA_032191745.1 Picea mariana
GCCTTAGGTATGTTCCACATATGAACACGGAGAAGTTGAAGGTCAACAAGTTTTTTTTGGCCTTAACTTCAATATATGTGCGAAGGTGAGGATCCTAATGCCACAAACATTGCATGACGCAGACCAAAAGTCCCTCATAGCAGAGGAAGAGATGACTAGCGGGGGTTAGATCAGGACTATTGCAAGATCGAATGGACATACGACGACATGCGCACAGTAGCATCAGACACCAGCCAGACATACATCAGGGTATCGAGATATGTCGAGAGAATCCACGTTCACGACACCACGACGATCGGATCCTCAACAAAGGACGACCTACATAGGACCATCGCATCAGCAACAATGTCACCCACAGTAACAGTAGTTTAGGCTTGTTCAATAGAATAGACCAAGATTTCCAGTAAGAAGGACAATAGCTTCTACTTTGGGGACCAGGAGTACTGGACCGAAGACCGGATGTTGGACATGTGGAGAGACATATTATGAGAGAGATCTTCTGGTTGAAAGGGCCAGAGAAGCCAGATAAAATAACACACTACAGTTGGAGATTTGGGCAAGGCCCACAAGATTCATGCAACGGTGAATAATCGCCAGGCCGAGCACCAGTCCAATGTGATTGAGACGTCAACTACCATTACCAACCAAACTTTTAGTATTTTTATAGATCCAGGTGCTACAGACATCTTTATTTCTAGTGCAGTGCTAAAAATAATTAAGTTAAAGTAAATCGAGTAGGACAAGTTTATGTACATAGAAATGGCTTCGGGTGCCAAACAGAAGTTTGGAGGAAAGGTTACGGACTTGTGCATTAAGTTGGGAGATTTTGTAACAAAGTTTGACCTATACATCATGATCTTTGGATCTTATGACATCATGATCGGTATAGACTGGTTGGAATCGCATGATGAGATACTCAATTGTAAGATGAAACTGTTGAGTTTGAACGATGACGAGGGACAGAGAAGAACGATTGTAGGAAGAAACCAAGGAGTTTCCTTGAGGTTTATTTCTTCCCTATAGCTACAAAAGAGCATGTGCAAGGGATGCAAGCTATATGCAATCTTAGAGATAAATGAAAAAGGCGAGGCAGAAGGATTAGAAAACCTTCCGGTAGTATGATATTTTTCTGACATGTTCCCAGAAGAGCTACCAAGCTTGTCGCCCGAAAGAGAGTTGGAGTTTACCATCAATTTGAAACCTAGAACTAAACCGATAGAAAGAACGCCTTATTGAATGTCAACGCCTGAGTTACAAGAGTTGAAAATGACATTGAAGGAGTTGTTGGACCTGGGACTTATATATCCCAGTGTGTCACATTGTGGTGCGCCTGTTATCTTCATAAGAAAGAAGGATGGGTTGTAGAGACTCTATATTGACTACCGTCAATTGAACAAGGCAACGATCAAGAACCAGTATCTGTTTCCAAGAATAGACAATTTGTTTGATCAAATGAAAGGTGTGACAGTGTTTTCAAAGATCAACTTGAGATCAGGATATCACCAGTTTTGAATTAAAGAGGAAGGCATTCATAAGACCGCATTCAAGACGAGGTTCGGGCATTACGAGTTTATCGTTTTACCGTTTGGACTGAAAAACACCCCAGGGGTATTCATGAGCTTGATGAATGGGGTGTTTTGCGAGCACTTGGAAAAGTTTTTTCAAGTATTCATTGATGACATATTGATATATTCTCGAATGATGGAAGAACATGATGAACATTTGTGCTTAGTACTACAGTGTTTACGAGGAAACAAATTATATGGGAAACTGTCGAAATGCTCTTTTTACCAATCAAGGATTCACTGCTTATGGCATGTTATCTCCGACGAAGGAGTCATTATGGATCCAACAAAGGTAGAGGCTATTATGGAATGGCCTACATCAACAAATGTACCAAAATTTCACAGCTTTATGGGTTTGGCAGGATATTATTGACGGTTCGTCAAAGGTTTTTTGAAGATAGCAAATCCGATCACGAAATTGTAGAAGAAAAACAAGAAGTTTGTATGGACCAAGAAGTGCACAGAACCATTTCAAAGGCTCAAGGGGTTGCTGACGACAGCGAAAATAATAAAATTCCCCGACATGGATGAGGAATTCTTGGTATGCATGAATGCATCCCAAGAAGGCTTGGGCAGAGTCTTGATGCAAGATGGTCGAGTGATTGTTTACATCTCAAGGAAGTTAAGAAAGCGTGAGGAGAAATACACCATGCATGATTTGGAGTTATTAGCCATTGTGTATGCCTTGAGATTGTGGAGACACTATCTAATTGGATGGAAATTCGAAATAAAAACATACCATTGTGGATTGGAGCACATTTTTACGCAAAGTGACTTGAACGCGCAACAAAGGCATTGGTCAGAATTGCTTAGCGAATACGATTTTGAGATTAATTACATAAAAGGAATAGTGAACAGAGTGGCATATGCATTGATTCAGAGACCACGCATATTCTCGGTGATACCTCTTCAGATGAATCTTCGAGAAAAGATTCTAACCATATAGTGAATTGATGACTAGTATAAAGAGGTTAAGAAAAATATTGGACAAGACAGCATGATGGTACCAAGGTTTGAAGGATATGCATTGGACAATGACGAATTAATGTGGTATAACAACCGGATTTACATACCACCTAACGACGAATTGAGAAGTTTGACCTTAAACGAAGCTCATAGAGTAGTGTACATGGATCATTCAGAAGTCACGAAGATGAGGGAATACCTTAAGCCCTTATTCTTTTGGAAAGGAATGAAGGAGGACATAGTTAACTACGTGGCAAGATGTCTATAATGTCAGCAAGTGAAGGATGAACATGGACATCCGACGGGATTACTACAGCCACACGCTATTCTGGAATCGAAATGGGAGGTCATTTCGATGGACTTTACATAAAAGGAATAGTGAACAGAGTGGCATATGCATTGATTCAGAGACCACGCATATTCTCGGTGATACCTCTTCAGATGAATCTTCGAGAAAAGATTCTAACCATATAGTGAATTGATGACTAGTATAAAGAGGTTAAGAAAAATATTGGACAAGACAGCATGATGGTACCAAGGTTTGAAGGATATGCATTGGACAATGACGAATTAATGTGGTATAACAACCGGATTTACATACCACCTAACGACGAATTGAGAAGTTTGACCTTAAACGAAGCTCATAGAGTAGTGTACATGGATCATTCAGAAGTCACGAAGATGAGGGAATACCTTAAGCCCTTATTCTTTTGGAAAGGAATGAAGGAGGACATAGTTAACTACGTGGCAAGATGTCTATAATGTCAGCAAGTGAAGGATGAACATGGACATCCGACGGGATTACTACAGCCACACGCTATTCTGGAATCGAAATGGGAGGTCATTTCGATGGACTTTATTGTTGTATTGTCGTTGACGACAAGGAGGCACGAATCGATTTTAGTGGTAGTTGACACTCTGACGAAGAGTGCACATTTTATTCTTGTGTGCACGATGTATTAGGAGCCAGACATAGCTAGAGTTTTTATCAGTGAGATTGTAAGATTACATGGCATGCCTAAAAGGATCATATCAGATAGAGGATTAGTGTTACATGACATTTTTGGACCAGTTTCCAAGAGGCCTTGGGGACACAACTGAACTTTAGTACAGCATATCACCCTGAGACATATGGGAAGATAGAAAGAATGAACCAAGTTTTGGAAGATATGTTTCATATGTATGTGATGGACCAATAGAAGCATTGGGAAGATTTATTTCCACTAGTACAATTTGTGTACAACAACTATCAAGGTACCATTAAGATGGCACCATTTGAGTTTCTTTACGGGTGACCACGTCGAACGCCATTGAGTTGGGATCGACTTGAGGATAAGGTATTGGTAGGACGAGAATCCATCCAATAAATGGAAGAACAAATGAAAATGATAAGACAAAGGATCAAAGGAGTCCAAGATCGGTAGAAGAGTTATGTCGATGTGCATCGCGTTGACTATAATTATGAAGTTGGCGACTGAGTTTTCTTGCAGGTGAAATCGCACAAGAGTTCGATCAAGTTTGGAAAGGATGCTAAAATCTCTCCTGGATTTGTAGGACCTTTAGATGTTGTGGAAAGGAAGGGACCCATGGCCCATCGACTAGCCTTGCCTAATTCTTTGACGCGTATGCACGATTTTTTTCATATATATGTTTTGAGACATTATGTTAGTGATCCTACACATGTGATTGACATGAGTTCTTTGTAGGTGTCGGATGAGGGTGCACTCACGGTGGATCCAATCCACATTCTGGACCATTGCACTCGATAGCTACGGCGTCGAACAGTTGATCAGGTCAAGGTCTAGTGGGACAATTATAGTCTGCACTTGGCTACCTAGGAGGACACATATGATATGCGCCAACAATTTCCATATTTATTTGATGGTTTAGACATATAGATCTTGTCAGATGATTTTTACTACATTTTATATATTGTACAACTTTGGGATGAAGTTTAAAACAAGAGGGGATGTATGTAACATCCTTCTCTTGTGAGCACATGTTATTGATTTATTCTTTGAGGAAACTTGTGTGAAAGTGATCTAGTTATAGTATATGGTTATTTGTTTCGCTTATGGATTATTATAATGATGTGATGGATTGTGATTTATGTTGTTTGATATATATGTATTGAGAGATGTTATTGACATTTTTTCCCTGAGTGTACAGGACACTTGACAGATTGTGGATGGCGATGGAATCAATGAACCTCCTAAGACTTCGGATTGAGTCATGGAGTGGATTGTATTGGTTTGAGTATTTTATTCATTCATATGTGACATATGATCTATTAAATTATGATTTTGTTTATGGATCATTGACAGTGTTTCATTGATGGATGCAGGCTGACGATTACTTGATAATATGACTCACATAAGGAGTAAAGGGGTCATGCACATAGACCAGATATTGAGGGATAGGTGTAGCAATGTCCCTGTCACAACCTACTAGCACTCTCGTCGTGGCTTGAATTGTAGGTTAACGATTACCTAGTTTGAGAGGTTCACGATGTCATGAGGACAGACTGAGACAGTCGCTCATGAACATTTCTAAGGGGCATGCAGTAAGGCAAGGTCCTTATTCCTTAGAATCCCTTAGTCTCTCACAAGGTCGGCTAAATGGAGTGTTGACTCCAGGGTTTGGACAACTACCAAAACCAGTCAAAGGTGAGTGGAACCCTTGGAGAACGGAGTGTGTCTTGCAGTGCATGTCGTGTAAATAAAATTTGAGTCAATGAATATAGGTGGCCTAGAAAACCCTGAGTGAATAATGAACCTTGTAAAACCTTGAGCACTGTCGGATCAATCAGTCAATTAATTAATTAAGGATTGAATTTATTAATTATAATCCCTATAAGAGTCTAAGCCTTTGCAAATAAAATTTAATTAAGCCTAATTCTAAGTTAGTAAGAAGACTAAAAACCAAATTTATAAATTAAATAATGAGGGGATGAAGTAAATCAATTTAAGAAATCAAGGAAAATAAAATAAATCTAAAGATTTATTTAATACACATATGTGCAAGTAATTACCAAATTGGAATTTAAGGTAAGAATGGAATAAAGTTAAAGGAATGGGTACGCATAGCCAGGAATCTAGAGTCTAGTTAACACTATTCTAACTAGGAGAAGATTCTTATTTTAACTCAACTCAGATTTAGTAAGGCATCAATCATTAATTGGAAATAAGGGGAATAAAGAGACAACTAGGAGTGATTTAAGGAGCGCTTTTAGGAATGGTGAGGTTAATTGACTTTATTAAAATATATTGTGGATTTACTTGTGCAACTAAGGGAAAGGGTGACAAGTGTATGGGGGAAATAATTCTTAATTAATTATTTTAAAAAGTGAATTAAATGTGAAAGTGGCAAGGTGTCATGAAGGAAACTCCTATAAAGCAAATGGGAAAAAGGGTTAAAGGGATCACATGGGTTATGGGTAAATTTATGTTGCAAAATTTTTTACTGGTTTTACTTGTGAGAGTTGGGATACCTAGCTTGAGAGAGAGTGGTGGCTCTACCTTGAGAGTTGAGCTAGGAGCTAGAGGAATTTTGGTTGTGTGTATGTGTGGCCCCTTTGCGGCTTGGGGGGGATAAGGGGGAAGAAGAGTTCCCCTAGCATTGGTTGGGAGGTACCAGTGAAGTTTCAACAATTAGCAAGCGAGAGGTAGGAAGGAACACCAGTTGTCGGAGACCATATCCAGGCCATCTTCGTCGTCGATTACGATATTTTATGGATTATGTAATTGCATTGATTTTTATTGTTTAATCTAGTGGTTATAATGGATGTAGACTATGTAGCATCGTGAAATTGTATAGACCATCTCCTTGAGGGATTATCATACATGTAGGAGAGATTGTGTAATCGAGGTTTTTCCATTGCGTAACATGCTGAAAAGTTTATGATTGAATCGACCATCTCTTGATGTTTGTGTAAAATCTATAAGTGGATTCCTAATGATTGCACTGTCATTGTCTTCTCAATGAAATAAATAGAAAATTTGTGCCAAGTTTTGCTCCTTCCCCCCCTCCCCCCAAATCCAATCGATTTTTGTAGGCTCGCGATGGGAAGAAAGGTGCATGTCCTTTTTCCTGCCACTGTAGAAGCTATGTTTGCTTCAAAGGATTAATTAATTAGATTGCTTGGTGCTATGGAATAATGATGATGTATAAATGATTAAATTATTAGATTATTCGTGTGCATTGAAATAATGTTGATGTGTGATTTCTTAAGTGATTAGATTATTCGCGCGCATTGAAATAATGTGATGTATGATTTCCTAAGTGATTAGATTATTTGCGCACGTTGAAATAATGTTGATGTTTGTTTAATTAAGTGATTAGAATACTTTTGCACCATGAATAATTTATGATTAAGATTGATTGATTGATCTAGTTGTTGTCATCTTGATTGGATTAGCAAGATTTAGACACCTCCTTGTTCCTCAGAACATTTCCCATCCCTGAGACCTTAAATGGTCAAAATCAATCAGATGAATCATGGGCTTGAGTGTTGCTTATGTGTCCTGGAGGTCAGAACCATGTAGGATAGGTTGGGCGGGTAGTTATTTTAATGTTTAGTGACATGATGAATCTTTATGTATATTTTGTTCAGGTGATTGTGATGTGCAGAACTGCACCGCTATATATATGTTTATGCATTGAGTATGTGTCACTAACATTTATGTTAATATGTTGGCTTGTGTCGTTATTGATTTCCATGAGTTGTCGCTTGCAATTCTTTTAATTATGATGTCGCGTGGATTATGTGTTGATTGAGTCGTTGTTATGTGTTGATTATGTGCCTTTTTAGTTGTGTTTATGCATGGATTATGTGTCGTTTTAGTTATGATGATGTATCACTTGCGGTGTTGTTTATTATGTTGTAATGGATTGAATATTCTATTAGAAAAAATTTACCTATTATGCATCACTTTTCGTTGTCGTAATGGAGGGGACATTACACAATTATACAATAAATGGGAGAAACAAGATGAGCACATTCCTATTCTTTTAGCAAGATCATTTAACTACCAAGTTAGATACTAGGAGGATCCTGAGCAACTTGGTCGTATGGTAGAAAAAATATCTCATGCCAACCCAATGATTGTATTGTGTACCATAGTGCATTAGGTTGAAGCTTATAAGGATATGATTACTCATGTTGTGGATGCCTTTAAGTATTTAACATAGATTGAATATGATGTACTAGATTATGTTGTAATAAAGTGCCTTGCTCAAGGAGGGTGTGAAAAATTAAAAGAGGACGGTCTTAACTTATTGGACTAGCTACAATCATTGGCATCATTTTGGGGTCACTTGTGCAACAAATATCCATCAATGGAGTTGAGAGGCCTTTTCCAATATCTTGTTAATAAAACTTAAGCTAGGAGAGGGTATCGAGCTTGTTCTCCTACAGGAACTAATCCAATAATTGGAAAATGTCCAATAAATAGATAATATGAATGAAGAACAATTAGATACAATTTCTAGTAGTAAAATTATTCGATATCAAGCTACATCTTTCAGGATTATGAGAAATAATGAGGCCTTAATAAATTATGTGAGCAAACTAAGATATCCTTTACTTCCAAAAGATGAGTCAAAACTAGAGTGCCTCTATTGTGTAGTGTAGCTTGTTGTGATCAAGGATAATGCACCAGACATAAAGATGGCTAGCGAGCAGTTTGACAAGTGCCATGGCACATTTCTTCATAATGTGGAGTTCTTGATTAGTGAAATTACACTTATTACAACATATGCTCAAATGATACCTACATTGGATGATCTTACACATAAGTACCACCTTGATCCAAAGGTGACTTTTATAATATATATAGGCCAATTATGTGCCTATTCAATCCTTGTAGAGGGTATGAGATTTGTTGGTCTATGGATATGTCCAAAGCATTGGTTCATTTAGGTGATAGTAAATAGATGGAGCATTGTAATTCATCCTCTAAGATGGTTATGTATCTCGAATCAAATTGTAATTCTATCATGCGGTCAGAATTGTTTGGAACAATTCATTTAATGTTTCCATCAAAATCTTGGAATAGTCTTTCTCCATAGTGTTATGTTACATTTTGGGGACATACATTGTATGATTTATATGTTCCTAAAAAATGATGTGAATCATATGTTCCTAAAAAATTATATGAATCAAAGATTGCTAGGCAACATACTTCTCTTAAAGCTCTCGAGGAAATCTTTGACAATTCTCATAGTGCTATTGCTAAGGAAAGGATTTAAGAGGTTCTTCTTGTTGGACTAGTTGGTGGAACAAATTATCAATTGCTTGAGGTTGTAGTTAATGCTCCTAGTGGTGATGCTTGGGACAATAAGTGGTCAATATACTCTTGTTTTTTATGCTAGCCGAGATGGTACTTCTCGAACACTTGAAATAAAATTCTAGTGGTATAGCAAGTGATTGTAATAGCATGCCATGGCAAGGATCGTGACATATCCATGTTTTAGGAATGATTGGATTCAATTTGTGTTCTTGGACATTATTGGTATTAAGTGAAAAAATTGATAACAGAGAACAAGATGCTACATAGAAGAGGCACAAACAAACTAAGTCATCATCATTGCATTCCAGAACCTTGGAAAGGAAGCTCAAGTCAACAAAAGAAAGGAAGGTTATCCAATGGTACTTCCCCTTGACATAGTTTAATTAACGAAGTTTTATCAATTTTGAGGGTTTTAATATCAGGGCATCAACAATATATATCTTTTTTTCATGAGGACATGCAAAATATCAGGCATGGGGGAGATGTAAGGCCTCTAAATTGACACCATTTTCATTTTCAGTAAACCATTTTTTCCTTATCAAAACCACACCTTCCACCAAAATTACCATCCTTTTCATAACTTTTTACTCTAAAGGTCATTCAAGGGCTCATAATTTAATTTCATGAATAATGCTTCATCCAAAATAAGTAGCAATTTCCAGGTAGTTAGCTTCTAATGCAAATTTTGAGATAATGAAGGCGAATATACAAAATCCAAGACATGGGCTTTGTGTAGAAGGGTCCAAATTGGTTACTACTCATTGTGATTTCCAAAATGAGGTACGATTTGGGATATCTAGACAGTTTTCTAAAGGTTTAAAACCTATATTTTTTTGTTATGGTCCAAATTATCAGTTGTTTCAAACAGCTAACTTCTAGCGTGATTTTCAAGGAAATGAAGACAAATCTCGGGAAACTAAAACATGGGTTTTTTTCCAAAATACAATAAATTGAGTAAAGCATAGGAAATGTCTCGAAATGAGAAATGGTTTAGGATATTTAGATAGATATTTAACAAGGATTTTCCCAAATTATGTGACGTGCCCAGATTTGTAAAAACCCAAAATTATTTTTTAGCAACAACTTGGTTAAATTGGTAAAGATTGTTTTGAGTTGATCCCCACCTCTCATGTATAAATAAAGGTGTGGAGGATATCAATGTAAGTCATAAGTTACATAGCTGACATTTTTGTATCATTTTGTATTGTTGATATTACTTCAATAAAATGTTGATGTTTTGAAGACAATTTTTTGTGTATACAATATGCCCTTAGACTAGTAGTCTTCTAATTTAGCTTGAGATTGTTAGATTAAGACTTTATTCATGCAAATTTATATTTATCGTTTTATGAAAAAATGAGAAAGTTATTGCTTGTTGGATGATTTTGCAAGTTATTTAGTGAAGCAATGGAGCTATAGCGAGGTCAAGCAAAAGTCATTGGATACTTTGGAAAACCATCCCAAATTAGGCATTATACTTCTTCCTTATCTTATTTACTTTTGAAAGAATGTGTTAGTATTAGGTGAAAGAAATCCATTGATATCCCTTTGTTTATCATTTAATTTCACCCATTAAGTGAGGGTTTTATTTATTATTCATAGGTATATTTCCCTATAACAAAATTGGCTACTCCACTACAAAAATAACTTAGAGGTATTTCCCTAGTTTTCTAGGTGTTTTTTTCTTCTATTCATCTTAGGAAGTTTCTATAGACTCTATAGTGTGCACAACTAAACATTTATAGCATGCAAGCCCACTTAATTAAGTTTCGAGTGGTTATTTTGTTGAATTTATTTGTTTTTCCTTGTGATCGAGAGTGTTCCTAGAAATAGTCGTAGATGACCACAAGTTACCATCACAAAAGGCACAACCATAGTCCTTGCTCACTTTTTGCTATAAAACAACACTCAACCATTCCTATTTGACCACTATTTGTTGCATAGACAAGCGTGATCGA
Source organism: Picea mariana (assembly GCA_032191745.1). Classification (NCBI taxonomy): domain Eukaryota; kingdom Viridiplantae; phylum Streptophyta; class Pinopsida; order Pinales; family Pinaceae; genus Picea; species Picea mariana. The sequence continues at coordinate 25,876 of JASDQU010738690.1, forward strand.
GTCCTATAGGTGAAATTTTTAAATTTTTTCAACCTCTACCTATTTCATTGAGTGTTTTTATCTTTGAAGAGTTAGTGGTGATCATTGGTTGGCCTATGCCTCTTAGGTATTTTAATTTTTATCTCATTTGAATTGGAAAATGGTTAACAAATATCTAAAAATATCTTGAAAAAAAATCCATCTGGGTAGTTTTATTTAGGAGTGATTACTGAATTATTATTTGAAAAGTGTGAAAAAAAAGGAACCCCTTGCTCTCTTCTAGTTATATAGTGTTCATCGAAAGGAAATGAAAATCACATTTTCTTGTATTTTTATTGCCTTAATAAATTCACTTAATTGAAATATTCAAGAACACCACCAAAGTTCATTCCATACCTTGAGTAAAAAATAGACATTAAAAGTAATGTTAACCTCAAAAGAACTAGACTTTTTCTTTATAGAAAACACATTTTAGTCTAATTTCTAGGGACTTGGTATAGGGTTGGAGAGTTAATTATGCAAGGCCACATAACCAAACTAGGAGTTGATTAATGATAGATGAATCCATTAGTAGTAAGAAGCACTTGTCAGAAAATCACATCTAATACATGTATCAAACACTATGGTCAAGTTGAGAAAGTAGGGAAGATTATCCCCCCTCTTCATGTTTGGTGGGTTCGATAGAATGTACGAGGGTTCTGGATTGAAGTGGAAAGCTCATGGGGTGACTCCACTTTTATTTAGAGATTTTGAATGAAGACTTAGTCATGTATTCCCTGTCGATACACATACACTTGAATTATGATTGTTCTCCCATTTGTCGATTTTGAAGTGGTAAACTTAGTTGGTTTTCATAGGGTATCACATGGGTGACTACAAGTGGGAAGTCTTGCCGCACATGAAGTATATGCATAATCTCCATTTCAGCTTCCATGGAGGGTGCTTGTATTCATGAGGGTACTTGGACCTTGGTATATTGTTGCATGAATTGTATTGTAACTATCTCTCACACCTTCGCTAGTTGGTCATGGGCCTTAATAAATGTAGGGTGGTTTTTGGAAGGCCCCTTTAAATGTAAGTTGCTTGTTTGTTGGAGCTTATAGATTTACTAGGGTGTGATTTTTGTTCAATTGTGTCTAGTTGGCCTTAGTTTTTTTTCTTTCATTTAAAACACATATTTCACCATGGATGGCCAACCTCCTCATTGCTCTCATAGGCAATGGGGGTTTCCTCCAAAAATAAGGGAACCATCAGCCATCAAGCGGTGACTATCCACACCGAACTATGCAAATATAATTATTGAGACTCACACATCAAATTTAAAGGATTTGAACACGTAGATATTGAAGTCACTCACAAAAATATTCCATTTAATTTTAATCCCCCTTTGATAAATTCTTTGGAACCTTTACTTGTTTAGTTGGGTGGACCTCATTTTGGTGACCCTTTTTCCTTTTTAAGTAGTTCTCACATGATGTTAGGGTTCATTGGGTGATCCACTGTGAGAGGAATTATTCCTGCTTCCCCTAATGTGTTAGGAGGATCTACAGTTTTCGCCTCCATATCACCAGTTAGTGGGATAACTACTCCCACTTCTATGCCTTAGGCATAAGGTGTTCCCTGTTAGGGAATACCATTGGTCACATCTCTTCCTTCCACCAATTTACCTATATTTAGTATACCCACTATGACTACATAAGTTCATGTGTCTGGATTCATTTTTGGTAGGGGATAAATCCTTGGTTTCAATGCCAGTAGTGATTTCCCCCTCTATCTAATATACCCATAGGTAGTTCAACTACACCTAATGTAGGTTTTCCTTTTGGTTGGAAACTTAATCTTGGGCTTGGCCTAGCATTCAATTCGTATACTATCACTAAGGGTATAAATTCCCCTAGGGGACATAGAATGGTGGGATCGATGATTTAATTAGGATCACAAGGTTCATCATTTATTTATCACAATACATTTTCCAACACTTGGTTTCCATTCTTGTCTACCTTGAACTTATCAGTTTTATCCCACTGGACAAATGACCCCATCAAGCATCAACACACATGGATATTTATTGCGCTAAGAGACACTCTACAGCCCAGTATGGGGGAGAAGTTGCCACTTGATGTTAGATGTGATGTTAGATTTCAAAGATTCCAAAATTTTCAAAAATTTAAAGTCGGCTCAATTAAAATCTTAATTAAAAAAATCGGCTCAATTAATAAAAACAAAAATAACACACACTATTATATATATATCATATTTACTATTACTTTAGTAAATTTAAAATTAATTTCGCATTTACTATTACTATTTATATTTATATTTATTATTACTATTATGTCTATTACTTTAGTATTTATTATATACTATTACTATATACTTTAGTATATTTGCTATTACTACTAGCATAGATCCATCTTAACCCTGGATCTATCAAGGGTCGAGAGGGATCAAATATCTCGAGATGCAAATATTTAACCTTTTCTCAAGTTTTTCACTCTAAAAATGTTTGCACCTCGAGAGAATCGATCCCTCTCGACGCTTAATAGATCCTGGGTTAAGATGGATCTATGTTGGTTCCTATGAAATTACAATTAGACATAACCAAGTTTGAAAAGAAGAAAGTAGAGTATCCTTCTACCCATGTCATGATTTTCCACCTATTGTGTTCATCCAACTCCTTAGTGGATGATAGTGTTAGATTGCATCTTTTCCAGTGAACCCTAACTAGGAGCACCACAAAAATGGTGTGTTGAGTTACAAGGTGCTTCATTTAATCATTTTTGGTCCTTGGCGATGGACTTTTTTACCCATTTCCAACTTCCAATCCATTAACAAACTAGAACTGAACTCTTGACATATTTATATCAAAGTACCTCCACTCATGTTTTCAATCATATCCATGAGTGGATAAGGCAGTGTAGGTTCATCTGAGTTGAAATTTTGCACCAATTTGAAGTAGATTGGTTTGTTAAGTCTGTATTGTTGAATATCATCAAGAATGTAGATATGTTAAGAGATTTAAGTGAATAGAAAGTTATGTTATCAGTCTGGCACATTGTATGATTTGATACTCCATGCCCCTTAATCGTTAATAGATCCTCCAAAGCCTACCTGGGGACCACATTCCAATGGTGTGATTAGTTTCATTTCCCACACTTTTGTCGATCAATCGGCAAGTCAAATGGGTTAGATGAACATATCTTCTAATCCTCCTACAACTGTTCCAACAACACAAAATTTCTCAGTCACTACCCAAACCTTCGATGTTCATTCAATACAATCAACAAATTTGAAGAATTCTCAAAAACCTAGTGGTAAAAAGAAGAAAAGAATAAAGATTATACTCTTGGGAAAGATATTTAAGTGAAGAGAAAGTTATATTCTCAATATGGAACATTGTATGAGTTGATACTTCACGCCCCTTAACTATTAATAGATCCTCCAAATATTACCTGGGGACCACATTCTAATGGTGTGATTGGTTCCATTTCCCACACTTTTGTTGGTTAGTTGGCATGTCAAATGGGTTAGATGAAAATATCTTCTAATCCACCTAAAACTATGCCAATAACACAAAATTACTCAGTCGCTACACAAACCTTCAATGTTCATTCGATACAATCGACAAATTTGAATAATGCTTAGCAACCTATAGATAAAAAGAAGAAAAGAATAAAAATTGTATTCTTGGGAAAGAGACTTTCCCTACTTATAACACTAGTATGTGAAGCACTAATGAGACAATTAAAATGATATTCCCCTATAATATATGCATTGGATATCATCCTACTCATAAGTGTCCTCATATGGATGACATTCATCGATACTTAGCCTAGCAGAATACCAAACAACAACATGTTATCCTAATGAATCATTTTCCACCGCGGCAGAAAATAATAGTTGTGATGAACCCTACACCTTTCAAGGGATAACATATGGATATCCCTTGTAAAGGGGAAATACCATGAATGTTAACATCTCAATGTGTGACCAAGAAGTTAATATTCTTACTAGAGCTCACAATTATGACAGTATTGGGTGTGGTCCTACTGATAAGGATCCATCTTCATACCTTCCAGGTCACTCTCTTTGGATAGAGAAGCCATCCATTGATATTTTTCTTCTCCCCCCCAAAGGTGTCTTAATAAGGTCTATGCACAACCACAATGTTCAAGCCACTCACAATTACAATATTGTTGAGTATTTGGCTCAAGTACCTTGTGTTATGTATAACCTAGAGGTCCTTCAGAGCTTCCCTATGCAACAAAAAGCATTTTTGACCACAATTGATGGAATTGATCCCTCGGATACTCGCCCGATTATATTTGAAATTGACCAAATTCGGCCTAGGCCTCCCCACCAGATTTAACCACTTAATTTGGGTCAAAATTGAGACTAGGGCATGCATTTTACTCTAAAGCAATTTTGACTTCAGATTGACATGAAATCCCAAATCTAGGTACCTGAAGTCAACCTCTCATGCTCTTAAATTTCACTTTAGATGAAATAGGCAAATATAATATGTGTGTGTGTGTGTGTATCCATCGTACAAATTATAAAATAATTTTAGGTGCTACAAGGAAGATTGGGTGTGCATTTTAATTTTGTCACTTAGTACAGTTCTGACCTTCCAATTTACAAGGCAAACTTTGCCTCTTTTACACAACAACCATTTTTAAAATTGCAATTGCAAAATTAACAACACGATCAGGTCTAATATGATAAACCACACCCCCAACAACTTGCACAACTCAAATCTACGGTATAATAAAATATTGAGTTACTTTTTACAAACAAGTTGTGCATCTCTAGGGTTTTACTAAGCATCTCTTGCCTATTTTTGCACAATAGAGTCTTTTATGACTGCAAACAAAAAACTAAGTATATAGGCTTATGTAAAATTACTTAAAAACTCATTTACATTTTGAACCACTAAAATTGAATGAGTTTTCAGACCTGTGGGTGTATTTTAGTGTAGCCTAGAATGCATTTTGCACGAAGGCGAAATTTGCCCTCTTTGTCCTACAAGACAATTTTTGGTATTTTTCTATAGCAAAGGGTTTTAAGTTTCTAATTGCACAAACATAGATATAGATAGATGTACAAATTTTCTAATGATCCCCATATACCTTCCTCTAGCATCAATGAATTTAAACTTCCAACCCCAAGCAATCCACTTAAATCGCTAACTATTTTATCCCCGTTTGATATTGTCTCTTATAGGAGGAGGATGTCAAGCTTATTCACATCAATAACCCTTTTCAAGGCTCATTTTTAGAAGGGGGTGATTGAGCCCTGAGAATTAAAGGTTATATAGATCCTAAGGAACCCTTAGTAGGGGCATTGTTCACTCTAACAAACCCTTCCATCATCAACTATTTACCAAACATAACCTCTTTCACAAATCTGTTTTGGACCAAATAAATGGACTTATTGTCTCTTCTTCATGCCATGGTTCCTCTTCAATAGTTTATAACTAACCCCCATTCAATTTCCCCCTCTTATCCATACCTTCTAATTTTCATGTAGGTAGATTCAGACATTATTATAAAGATGCATTAAATATCTCTTAAAGATAGTAGAAAAACACTAAACATCACAACAAGAATCAAATATAAGAAAAGTATGAGTCCATATGGTATTGATATTCCATTAAATCATCATAATAGTAGGATCGTTACATGACAGACATCACAGTTACAGTCTCCTTTACAAAACTAGTCAGCAAAGTGAAATACAGATCCCACACCTTTGTTCTCTCCGAAGATTCCTCCTAATCTCACTCTGACAATCCTCTCCTTTTCTATCACTCTACTTACAACCTTTATATCATCAGATTTCAACAAAAAATGCCAAAAAAGTAGAACATTTAGAAAATTCATATAGATCTATATGATCCCTGTGGGGACAACCTCAACCCATACGGTGGTTACATAAGTTGGTCATAATTAACTTTACATGTATTTAAAGGTCCTCGAGTGAGTGGTTATAGCTCATGGTTTCAAAAACATGCATATGTGATCTGCATTTGACGATGGGGCACCACGTGGCCCTTGTGGTAACTGTCGAATAGGAGTCGAATGCCAACGACAATTGGACTCCATCAAAAGGACGATGAATTTCAGGGCACCAAGAAAAAAAAATTGATAATTACTTAGTAATGTCCGATGGCATGGTCGATTTATCTGTATCCTCGAAAATCTCGACCAGAATTCAACACCATGTGTAGTAGTGTCATGAGGAAGAACATTATACATAGCTTTGCATGTCAATGACATCCACCCCATGAAGTAAACCCCAATCCATACCATTATCATTGCACATACCCCTTGATGGTTTTCCCTAGGACACACCTCTTGGTATGAGTATTGGCACACGTAATAAGGGGCAATGATGACCCTCTCGTACCTACACTTGGAAAATTGTATAATTTTGTTATCTAGTGTGAAGTTTGAAGAGGATATTTTGTGAGATCTATCTAATGGATTTTTTACTAACATGACTCATTTTATATGTTGTGTTTGGATTATGTACCTCACCTCTGGTCTTCATGATGCATCTTGGACCCCATGAGTCCCCTCCTTAGGTGATGATTGCACATGATTGGTTGAAACTTAGATCCTTTGGAT
>JASDQU010738690.1:48177-64913 GCA_032191745.1 Picea mariana
AGTGTAGGTTCATCTGAGTTGAAATTTTGCACCAATTTGAAGTAGATTGGTTTGTTAAGTCTGTATTGTTGAATATCATCAAGAATGTAGATATGTTAAGAGATTTAAGTGAATAGAAAGTTATGTTATCAGTCTGGCACATTGTATGATTTGATACTCCATGCCCCTTAATCGTTAATAGATCCTCCAAAGCCTACCTGGGGACCACATTCCAATGGTGTGATTAGTTTCATTTCCCACACTTTTGTCGATCAATCGGCAAGTCAAATGGGTTAGATGAACATATCTTCTAATCCTCCTACAACTGTTCCAACAACACAAAATTTCTCAGTCACTACCCAAACCTTCGATGTTCATTCAATACAATCAACAAATTTGAAGAATTCTCAAAAACCTAGTGGTAAAAAGAAGAAAAGAATAAAGATTATACTCTTGGGAAAGATATTTAAGTGAAGAGAAAGTTATATTCTCAATATGGAACATTGTATGAGTTGATACTTCACGCCCCTTAACTATTAATAGATCCTCCAAATATTACCTGGGGACCACATTCTAATGGTGTGATTGGTTCCATTTCCCACACTTTTGTTGGTTAGTTGGCATGTCAAATGGGTTAGATGAAAATATCTTCTAATCCACCTAAAACTATGCCAATAACACAAAATTACTCAGTCGCTACACAAACCTTCAATGTTCATTCGATACAATCGACAAATTTGAATAATGCTTAGCAACCTATAGATAAAAAGAAGAAAAGAATAAAAATTGTATTCTTGGGAAAGAGACTTTCCCTACTTATAACACTAGTATGTGAAGCACTAATGAGACAATTAAAATGATATTCCCCTATAATATATGCATTGGATATCATCCTACTCATAAGTGTCCTCATATGGATGACATTCATCGATACTTAGCCTAGCAGAATACCAAACAACAACATGTTATCCTAATGAATCATTTTCCACCGCGGCAGAAAATAATAGTTGTGATGAACCCTACACCTTTCAAGGGATAACATATGGATATCCCTTGTAAAGGGGAAATACCATGAATGTTAACATCTCAATGTGTGACCAAGAAGTTAATATTCTTACTAGAGCTCACAATTATGACAGTATTGGGTGTGGTCCTACTGATAAGGATCCATCTTCATACCTTCCAGGTCACTCTCTTTGGATAGAGAAGCCATCCATTGATATTTTTCTTCTCCCCCCCAAAGGTGTCTTAATAAGGTCTATGCACAACCACAATGTTCAAGCCACTCACAATTACAATATTGTTGAGTATTTGGCTCAAGTACCTTGTGTTATGTATAACCTAGAGGTCCTTCAGAGCTTCCCTATGCAACAAAAAGCATTTTTGACCACAATTGATGGAATTGATCCCTCGGATACTCGCCCGATTATATTTGAAATTGACCAAATTCGGCCTAGGCCTCCCCACCAGATTTAACCACTTAATTTGGGTCAAAATTGAGACTAGGGCATGCATTTTACTCTAAAGCAATTTTGACTTCAGATTGACATGAAATCCCAAATCTAGGTACCTGAAGTCAACCTCTCATGCTCTTAAATTTCACTTTAGATGAAATAGGCAAATATAATATGTGTGTGTGTGTGTGTATCCATCGTACAAATTATAAAATAATTTTAGGTGCTACAAGGAAGATTGGGTGTGCATTTTAATTTTGTCACTTAGTACAGTTCTGACCTTCCAATTTACAAGGCAAACTTTGCCTCTTTTACACAACAACCATTTTTAAAATTGCAATTGCAAAATTAACAACACGATCAGGTCTAATATGATAAACCACACCCCCAACAACTTGCACAACTCAAATCTACGGTATAATAAAATATTGAGTTACTTTTTACAAACAAGTTGTGCATCTCTAGGGTTTTACTAAGCATCTCTTGCCTATTTTTGCACAATAGAGTCTTTTATGACTGCAAACAAAAAACTAAGTATATAGGCTTATGTAAAATTACTTAAAAACTCATTTACATTTTGAACCACTAAAATTGAATGAGTTTTCAGACCTGTGGGTGTATTTTAGTGTAGCCTAGAATGCATTTTGCACGAAGGCGAAATTTGCCCTCTTTGTCCTACAAGACAATTTTTGGTATTTTTCTATAGCAAAGGGTTTTAAGTTTCTAATTGCACAAACATAGATATAGATAGATGTACAAATTTTCTAATGATCCCCATATACCTTCCTCTAGCATCAATGAATTTAAACTTCCAACCCCAAGCAATCCACTTAAATCGCTAACTATTTTATCCCCGTTTGATATTGTCTCTTATAGGAGGAGGATGTCAAGCTTATTCACATCAATAACCCTTTTCAAGGCTCATTTTTAGAAGGGGGTGATTGAGCCCTGAGAATTAAAGGTTATATAGATCCTAAGGAACCCTTAGTAGGGGCATTGTTCACTCTAACAAACCCTTCCATCATCAACTATTTACCAAACATAACCTCTTTCACAAATCTGTTTTGGACCAAATAAATGGACTTATTGTCTCTTCTTCATGCCATGGTTCCTCTTCAATAGTTTATAACTAACCCCCATTCAATTTCCCCCTCTTATCCATACCTTCTAATTTTCATGTAGGTAGATTCAGACATTATTATAAAGATGCATTAAATATCTCTTAAAGATAGTAGAAAAACACTAAACATCACAACAAGAATCAAATATAAGAAAAGTATGAGTCCATATGGTATTGATATTCCATTAAATCATCATAATAGTAGGATCGTTACATGACAGACATCACAGTTACAGTCTCCTTTACAAAACTAGTCAGCAAAGTGAAATACAGATCCCACACCTTTGTTCTCTCCGAAGATTCCTCCTAATCTCACTCTGACAATCCTCTCCTTTTCTATCACTCTACTTACAACCTTTATATCATCAGATTTCAACAAAAAATGCCAAAAAAGTAGAACATTTAGAAAATTCATATAGATCTATATGATCCCTGTGGGGACAACCTCAACCCATACGGTGGTTACATAAGTTGGTCATAATTAACTTTACATGTATTTAAAGGTCCTCGAGTGAGTGGTTATAGCTCATGGTTTCAAAAACATGCATATGTGATCTGCATTTGACGATGGGGCACCACGTGGCCCTTGTGGTAACTGTCGAATAGGAGTCGAATGCCAACGACAATTGGACTCCATCAAAAGGACGATGAATTTCAGGGCACCAAGAAAAAAAAATTGATAATTACTTAGTAATGTCCGATGGCATGGTCGATTTATCTGTATCCTCGAAAATCTCGACCAGAATTCAACACCATGTGTAGTAGTGTCATGAGGAAGAACATTATACATAGCTTTGCATGTCAATGACATCCACCCCATGAAGTAAACCCCAATCCATACCATTATCATTGCACATACCCCTTGATGGTTTTCCCTAGGACACACCTCTTGGTATGAGTATTGGCACACGTAATAAGGGGCAATGATGACCCTCTCGTACCTACACTTGGAAAATTGTATAATTTTGTTATCTAGTGTGAAGTTTGAAGAGGATATTTTGTGAGATCTATCTAATGGATTTTTTACTAACATGACTCATTTTATATGTTGTGTTTGGATTATGTACCTCACCTCTGGTCTTCATGATGCATCTTGGACCCCATGAGTCCCCTCCTTAGGTGATGATTGCACATGATTGGTTGAAACTTAGATCCTTTGGATTATTTTGAGGGGATATTACCCTACTTGTATGGATTTCATCCCCATCACTTGAGAGAGGCCATTTGGCACTCATAGGAGGACCTTGTGGATTTTGATCATATGGCTCCAATCACGAGACCCCCTATCACACGTGGACATGACCTTGAGTTCATTTATGAAGGGACGTTGCTTGTATGACTAGAATGACTTGATGGTATGTTTCACTTTCCATGGAGGATCTTAGACTTTTTCTTGAGGATGCTTCACTTGGAGAGATGATGTGGTGCCTTTCCATGGATGATGGCACCCTTTGATGATGGGATGTTGCACCTCTTGATGATTAGCACCTTGAGATGATATTTTGGGGTTTCTTGATGATGGCATGGCACCTTGATGATGGTACATTGCACCTTTTGGAGGTGAATTTACACTTGGAGGATGAAACATTTCACCCCTTGGAGGGAACATTTCACTTTAGAGCCCTTTCACATGCATTTTCACCTATTTTGAGGGCATCCAACTTCAAGAGAAATTATCTTTTGAAAAAATACCCAAAATTCCTCCAACTTAATGCCATTAGATGTATAATGGGAACGTCATTTTTTACAAGTGATCATAATATAAATTCAAACAAAAATTGACATGGTTATGGTTCTTATAAAATCTGTCGTGAGAAGATTATCACAAATTTTTTACCACTCGTGGGACACTTTTGGAGGAGGTTGTTACACCTTTTAAGGAGGTCATTCCACCTTTTAGAAGTCCATTCCACATTTTGAGGAAGACGAATTGGAACTTGAGGAGAGTTTACTTGAGTTAGGGAGCATCTTTGGGGGTTTTTTTGACTCATTCACTCATGTATCATGTATTTTTTTATGTACTTTTCCTTGTCTCTAGGATTTGAGAAAGATAAAGGAATTTTTTTATGTTGTTAGGGATTTTATTATGTGGTAAGGGTGATATATCTCTCATATAAATAAGAGAAGCACTTCTCACTTGTAAAACATTACTACTTGTGGAGATTTACTACTACATGTCTACTTATACTTGTCTCTTTCACAAAGACTGCTAATGTTTATGGATCTTCTACTACTTGGATGACATGGAAACTATGGCTTTTATGGATGGAGGATTTTTTCAGTAAGTATATTATTATCATCTTATGTTTTGTTTGATCATTCATAGTTAGATTGATGTTTTTCTCAAGTGGTGATTCTTCATCCTCTTTTGATCATTTTTAAACAAACCCTATTTGCTAAACCCTTTGAAGGTTTACTAGTGGAGTAATATTCATATTTCAACCCTTTAGAGTATTGCTTAGGGTTAGTAGTGGACTACCTCTAAATTATACCCTAAAATTATCCACTTAATTCTCCCAAAGAGAGACTTCTTTTTTATCGCATATGCCCATAGGAGTAGGCATTAATCGGTTTACCATTGTTATATATTCACTATTGTTGAAAAGAAGATTTAATACTATTGAAAATTGTGTATTCTACCATTGGAATAATCTCTATACAATTAGAGACCATTTATTTTGTTGTTGTAATTTTTTTCTTACTGCTAGTGTCACTAGTTTATTGTTGATATTTCATGAATTTCTTCCAATTTTCACTTCATCCTTAGACTCTTTCTTCATTCCTAGTGTTTGGGGGTCCTACTAAATTTGTATTTGACTTGGAAATCCTCTTCTCTTGGTCTAAACCCTCTACACTTTAAATATGGAAAGTGTCTTATCTCGCTATCTTTTCCTTCACTTCTTCCATCCTTATCTTATTAGTAGTATTAATAGTCACCCCAGGGGGAGCCTAGACTTGATTGTGTCTTGCCTAGGGATTCTTGGAGGCTACTGGGAAAGCCTCCCTTATGTTGGATACTACTCCTTCACTAAAGAGAGGGAAGTTTTTTCCTAGGTGACAGCGGTGACATCTTCCATGTTCCACTTGTCTTAGTGCCCTGTGAAAGTTTTGCACTTGGTTTTAGATTGTGTGGTAATAGGTTGTCAAGTGAGTATAGAGATAAATCTAGTTCAAGTTACAAACCTACTAGCACCTGCCAAATATTCAAAGACTTCCAACATTTTTAGGTTGTCATACCTCCCTACACTCAAGCCCCATAAAATTTCATTAAATCTCCTAGGCAGGCTTGTTGAATGCTCATTGTTTTTACACATCACCTTTCTTTCATTTTAGCCATCTTTGAAATATAATTTATATCGCGTTTAAAGGTATTCAAGTAGAGATTGGGTACTAGCCTACGTTACCTTCAAATCATTTTTCATGTCATTCCCATTTTACTGTATAGCTTGGAGTTTTTTAAACTTTTTCTAGGCCCATTCGTATTTGTTGGATGAGCCTAGTCGATTGGTCAACTAGGTTGACTAGTTGACTTAGTATTGCAATAGAGTATAATACAGTGGAATCTTTCATTTTGTCTTGAAGTATACCTTCTAGTTTTGTTACTATGAAACCATATAGATGGTAGATCTTGTCCCCTTTGTTTCAATGAATATTACCTATGACTATATTTCTTAAGGTTTTTGGCAAGGTTTTACTAGCTCTTAATGGAGACTTCACTGGTATGCCCTTCAAAGTACCCACGCCAAATATTTTAGTTGTTGATCTAACTTGATTTGAGAAGTATGGTACTCATGATGAGATTAAGGCCGCCATTACATTTAAGTCGTCTCACATACCCCCAAGAGAAGGATTGATATATACAATCTCTAATAGGAATGAGACATATATACAATCTCTAATAGGAATGAGACTTGAGGTTGTGCATGTAATTCAAATTGAGTATTGTGAATTTTGTATTGTATGGAGAATTATAAGGCAAAATTGAAAGGAATTATTGGTTACATAGAGGAAAAAATCCATTGGAGACAATCGGTATGGTGCAAATTTGTCCTACATTCAATTCATTTATAGCCCACTCTTAGTATGCTTTAGTCGTGATAATGAATGACTTATTCGTCATTGTGGATCAAGCATATTTAATGCAAATGCTAGCATAGTACCAAGTAACAATTGTTTGAAGTGTCATTGTGTGTGTATGTGTGTATACATTTGGGTAATACATTTATGGGATTCCATACATTAACATATTTTGACTAGATGTTGTAATTTGGGAAGCTTTCATTTCTTTGGTCATACTTAAATGTACTATAACCTTTTCATTCTCTAAAATACTTCATTGTGTATTGTCTTTGAGTGCATGTTATTTAGAGTTTGTCTTTTATCACTACTATAGCTAACTCGTAATATACCAATCGTTAGGTCATGAGAAAATTTTGAAATGAGATTGTAATATTGGAAGAAGTGAGGAAAATGGATAGAACATAACAACAAGAGATAAAAGTTGATCTTGTGGGTTTACAATAAGGCCAAACATCTCATAGCATTTATGATTTCCATGGTATAGTTTTTATCAACTAAACCAACTCCATGTATTTTCTTTGCAACAATAACCCCTCATCTACAACCTCAATACTATTCAATATTCTATTTCTTTTAAATTTTATAATGTTTATGATCTCTATTAAATTTCCACATAAATATTATGTATTAAATTTCCCCACAATATATTACCTTTAAGTAGGAATTGCATTTTCATTGCTATTTATTTTGTATTTATATAAATGGTCATCCTTTCTTCTTTCACACTTGCACATACTCTTCTTTATCCGTTATGTGATTTGTGTATTATGTTATATCTTGATTATTATGATGAGTTTTGTAAAGAAAAAATTACTTCTTTCACACTTTTTTTCCAACGAAAAAAATTCGCTCAATTATATTAAAAAGGCATATAATTTTTTTACAATATCAAAGATTCTCCAAGAGAGTAATATCCCCAAAAACTTATACAACTTCAAAACTTTTCAGAAAAAGTATTTACCAAAACCGTCCAAAAGAGATAGTCATCACAAGACTAATATTGGGGCCCAAAACTAAATGCTTTCAGTCCTTCTCTAAAGAGTTTTTTAAAACTTCAATGAAGGAGAAAACAAAAAAAAAACTATTTCATTAAGATAGGGCTAGACTCTAAAAAACCAAAATACAAAAACAAAGGAATCACAGTCCTCTCAAAAGACTGTGAAGACTAGAAGCTTGTCCTTTCATCTTAGTGGATTTTGAAAAGTCTTTCTGGACTCGCTGCTCTGTTTGACCATTTTTGAAGATGAAGAAAGCCTTCATTAACCCCCAAATCTTGCTTTGATAAGAAGTCAGCCTCCATGTTGAAAGTTCTATAGATATGTTGAAAAGCTAAATTGTGAAAACTTCCTGCCAGCTTTATAATTCTAGCTTTCCACCCCTCCAGAATACCCACCTGTAAACTGCCTTCTTTTTTAAGCTAGTCAATGACCACTTTTGAATCACCTAATAAGTGAAGATCAAGAAGTTTTAAAAACTCAGCAATCCAAAGTGTTTCCCAGGCCCCCATTAGCTCAGCTTTTGTATTGGTACCTTTGCCACAGTTTAGTTTCCATTTGTAGACAATCACCTTTTGAACTTTTATAATTCCCCCTGCTCCACACATACTTCCATCCGAATTTGCAGCCCCATCAAACCATGCAAGTGTAGTATTCAGATCAACATCGATCATAATATCCTTTGGAATATTTTCTTTTGGATTAGTAGTCTTGCAGAGGGGATGAGCAAGGATCTTGTAAAGTATTATCTTCACCGACGGGTTGGTATCTTCAAACAGAGTTTTATTCCTCTCTTGCAAAATATACCATATCACATAAGCTGATAAATAAGAAGGGATCGATTTATCTTTTGTCCAGTTCTTCATACACTCCACAAGATTAACCCCCATCCAGCTCCTTTTTAAATTTAAATCATGTATAAGAGCATCCCATACAGCCATAGTAAATGGACAAGTAATAAAAATGTGATTTGAAGATTCATTATCCTCTTTACACAATGAGCAGTATCCAAGTCCTTTCTAGCCTCATTTCTGAAGAATGTCCCAGGTAAGAATTTTATTTTCCATAGCCAACCAAGCAAAAACTTTGACCTTTAGCTGAATTTTCCACTTCCATAACTTTTGTTTCCATGAATCCACTTTCATTATTCCTTTCTCCGAGATGATACTAAAGTAGATATTCATTGTCATGGGAAAACTAGAATGGTCACCTCCTAACCACAAGAGTGAGTCCATTTTTTCATGGATTAATACACCCGAGGCTGAGAGAGCACTTCTATACTCATTCCATTCTTGTGCTAAGTCTCCTGTTAAGTTCAGTTCACTACTGTTGAGCTAGGAAGAGAGTAAATCAAGATCATCAGACTCCTTATAAACCCGTTCTAGAGAGGAAATATTTTGATCCTTTAGAGTCTCCAATAGAAAGTTCGAAAGGTAATAACAGTCCCCCAAGCCAAAAAATTTGGTCCTTACCCAAGTGTATAGAATGCCCATCTCCGGGAAGCCAACTCAAGCCATGTAGAATCAAGAATAAAACTTTTAAAAGTCCTAACCAAATTCGAGATGAACCAAACTTTTTAAAAGTATTACTTCTGAGCCAATTAACGACCGAAGTCTAAGTAAGATATTTTTCTAGGATAACTCGGTGCCAGATGCCTTCCCCCATAAGAAATCTCCAACAAGTACTAGCTGCTAGGGACTTACTTAAATAAAAAATATTATGGATTCCTCATCCCCCAAAGGAAAGAAGGAGAGATAATCTTTCCCAATTATAGAGATGCATCGCATGGGGGACACCATTTCTTTTCCAAAGGAAATTAAACATACGGTTTCTAAGGATTTTAAGAATCGATCCCGGGACAACCGCTAGTGACATCCAATAAATGGGTTGACTGGAAAGCACATCTTTCAAGAGTGTTAGACGCCCACCTAAAGAGAGTCGCCTATAACACCAATTATTTATCTTCATCTCCACTTTTTTAATAAACCAGAACCAATCCTCCAAGCGTGAAGCTCCAGCTTTCAAATAAAATCTAATATATTTAAAACCCTTTTCTAACTCAAGAAAATCATAAGGAAAGAGGGCTCTGAAAAGTAGCATCTCCTGTTCTGTCATCCCTGATTGATGGAACGTAGACTTTCATATATTTATCAAGAGCCCTGAAGTCAAACTAAAAAGTTTGAGAACTTTATCTATTTCCCACCATTCTTGTAACGTAGCACCTATCATTATAATAATATCATCCACAAAAAGAATATGAAGAATTTTAATAGACTTTGATACTTGAATACCTGTCAATAGACCTTCTCTTTGTTTTTCTTTGAGTAATAAACTCAAACTTTCCATCACCGGGATAAACAAGAGCGGCGAAAGGGGGCATCCTTGCCTCAGGCCCCGAGAAATTTTGAAAAAGTTTGTTGCTTCACCATTAATCAAAACATCATAAGAAGAAGAAACCACACAACTCATTATCCAGTTCGTCATTTTAACATCCAGTCCAATTTGTAAGAGAAGAATGCGCAAGAGATCCCAGTTTACACAATTATAAGCTTTCTGAAGATCCATCTTTAAGAGCAAAGACATTGACTTTTTCTGGTTAATGCTATGGATACATTCATGAACTATGCCAATCGCATCTTGTATTTGTCTTCCCTGCAGAAAACCTAGTTGTTCTTCCGATAGAAATCTGGAAAGAAAAGGTTTAATGTGATTCGCTATAATCTTTGATATAATCTTATAACTAATATTACACAAGGAGATTGGCCGAAAATCGCCAAAAAGATGAGGCTTGTTTACTTTTGGGATTAAAGTAAGGAAAGTAAAATTTAAAGCACCTGGAATAAAAGCCAAAAGTCTAGACTCTTCAACCATATCTAGAAGATCATCTCCCACCAGATCAAAGAAGTGTTTGAAAAATTCCACAATCCAGCCATCAGGGCCAGGGCTCTTGTCTACTTTTAAACTAGAAATAATAATTTTCAGCTCGTCTTTATCCACAGGTTTATAGAAAAACTCTAAATCTGAACTAGAAATCATATTCGGAAAAAGGGTAGCCACCTTTATTTGATCATGCTGACTAATATCCATCTGCTTGTTATAAAAATCTTTAAAATAATTAGTAGTTTCTTGTTTAATATTTTCCTGGCACCTGTGGACAATACCCTCCTCATCCTGAAGTTCCTAGATGAACTTGTTATTTCTCCTATAGCTTGCAAAGTTATGAAAGAATTTAGTATTTAGGTCCCCGCTCTATATCCAGATGGCATGGCTACGCTGACGCCACTATTCCTCAATGTCCTTTAAAATAATATTTATTTCCTTTTCTAAATCTTTTAATGGGATATCTTTTAAATCCTGACAAAGACCCTCCGACAAATTATGAAATCTATAAGAGATTTCTTGTTCCAGACTAGAAATCCTGACAATTTTGAGACTGTTATGAATCTTGAGCCAGCTTTTTGTATTCTTCTTTAGGTCTTTTAACCTCCAAACCATCCTCTTCTGCTTACAGGATTCCTGAAGATACAAGGGAACATTCCAAATTTTGTGAACTAAGGTAATAAAATCTCTTTCTGACCGCCAAACTGGATTAAACTTGAAAGGAATTGCTTTATACATAGGTGGTACCAATTGAACAAGGATAGGCGCATGATCAGAGATAAAAGGGAACTCAACCCAAGATCTAAAAATACCACTAGATAACACTAAATCTTCGAAAAGAAGAAAACGGTCAAATCTCTTTGCAATGAAGGCTTCACCCACTCTGCCATTCCTCCACGTAGGAACTAGCTTCCCAGGTTGGATATCAATAAGATTATTAGTATTGAAACGATTTGTGAAGAAAGTATGCAATGTACCAAGATTTTCACGGCTTCCCCGGCTTTCTCCAGCATTCAGAGTCAAATTCAGATCTCCGGCTAAAACAAGATTTTTCAAAGAGAGTAGGCCTGAGTTCTCTACTTTTTCCCAAAAACACTTACACTCAGAGCATGGCCTGTAAGTATTAAGAAAGTTGTAAAATATTTTAGAAGACAGACAGTAACCTGTCAGTAGAATACCACCATAAGTTAGATAAGGTACCAAATTAAATAAAGAAGGATCCCAAGCAGTAAGTAATTCTCCAGAGGTTCCAGCTGAATTGACTGCACAAACAAGACACTTCAGTCTCAACAGTTGAAAGAAACATCTTGCCTTGTCAACATTAACTAAAGTCTCCTAAAGAAAAACAATATTTGGACGAGTTTTATCCAAAACATTACAAACTGAGGCCAATTTTAGGACGCCTCCCATCCCTCTCAGATTTAGTGAGAGAACTAACATCACTTAGTTCTTGCCAAGGCCTTCAATGCTCTAAGGGCCTTACCATCAGTAGGAAGAGTAGGAGCCGGAACAAATTTTAGTTTAGAATTGGACTTTTTCCTGGCACTATGGATTTTAAGAGGGGAGAGCTCAATTCCCAGCCCTCGTGACCAGGAAAATTCCTTCCCCCCTTCAGTAACCGGTACACTGGAAGTACTAGCTTGTCCACATTCAACACCCGGGTCAATGGGTTTTTTCCCGAGGAAAGTAGGTAAAGGGACCGAAGCTTTGCTTCTATGTAGGAAGGGGATAAATGAATCTAGGACAGCAAAAAGTGTAGAATCATCCTCCTCAAGTTCCCTATATCCAGGTGGTGAGAGATGAGAGGCTTTCAAAGGTTGGGTAAGTTCCTGACTATAACACGTCTGATGAGAGGAGGAAGGTTCGGAAGAAGGAAAAACAGCAGTGACAAGATCTTCTTCGGCAAGAAAAACGATGGGTGGAGACTCCTTTTCCAAAGGAGAAGAAAACAAAAGGTTGGAAGGAGACGAAGTGACTAATCTCCTAGACTGAGAAGAAATCCGTGGATCTTTTGAAACCTCTACCGAAGGAGCACTCGGCTTAGTGATAGATTTTTTTAGCCAATTAGAGGAACTTAAAGAGTGGCGCTCCAAAATAGACAGAGAATTGAAAAAAGCAGGGCAGAACAGCTACAACTTACCAAGAGTAGAGTTGGTCGGCTCCAAAAAATGTTTACAAATTCTATCAACTCCACCTCCTTCCACTCCATAGAAGCCTATGCCCAAAGAAGGGTCTGGAGGATAAGAGGGACTATCTTGTTCTTCAAAAAACTCCTCTTCTTCCTTTAAACCTTTGCAGTCTCTTCGCAAATGGGATGTGCTTCTACAAAAACTGAACCTAAAGGGTAGCCCGAGGTAATCTAACTTTTGTTTATGATAGCATCTGCACCATTCCACCTCCAAAATCTTCAGCAAGCCCTGGTGTACATCCATTTCCACCATAACTTTTGCTACTTTTCTTTGTGTTGATTCCAAATTCTGCAAATCCACCATAATAAAGCTACCTAGACTGTTCTTGATAGCTGTCAATGTGCCTTCATTCCATAGATACAGAGGTAGGCCTGGGAGCATTACCCATATGTGTCTTACCGAGAAATACTTAGTTTCCGGACTGAAATCCAGTCGACACCTTTTGAGTAGAAAAATGCTCTTACCATTTAACCATTTCCTACTTAACAAAAGCTCTGCATCCTCAGGTGACGCACAAATGATGCCAACCCATCCTTTTGTTAGAAAAATAATCTCCGGGAGGTACCCTATAACTGGTACCCAAATCCTTTCTAACCAGACCATAAAATTTTCCACATAAATATTTATGTATACCATTCTTCCAACGAGACCACAGACCTCCATTCTGCACAAATATTCTAGGCCTACATCATCTCCCAAAACTAACCTTTTCACTTGACGCTTCAATGACCACTGTTTACGATGTTTACGAGCTAACTGATGCTTAGGAGAATTTGAATGAATGCGAGAAATGTCAATCTGAACAGGAGACCCAGAGGTCATCTTATCCTTTCGAGATTTTATACTGCAAGATGGATCTGTAAGAGGAGGTAGGAAGGAGTCTAGGGAAGGTTCAGCTAATGGAGAAGAGATTTCAGAAGACTATTTAACTGTCACCTAGTTTCCAAAAGGAGAAGATGCAATAGACAAAAGATTCGTAAAACCAGTCAACACTATGTGAGAAGGGTTAGTGGGAAAATCCTTACAAAACACCTCCAAGGGTTCATTTAAGAGAGCATTTAAATCGATAGAAATGGACGATCTATTGCGACACCAAGCTAGGGTTTAGGGTTTTTGTTGCTCGCCCCATTGGGGTGCATGCCTCTGAAGAAGGGAGGGCTGAGAGGCCCCATGTACATCTAGGCAATGGAGAATGGAAGCATGGGGGAAGCCTCCAAGTGGCCCACCTTCAAACCTCCCCCCGATCTACGATCTAAGTTATTGGTCGAAGGAACCTTCAATGACAAGGATATGGACATTGATTTAGGGAAAGAGCCAACACCCTCAAGTGCGTCAAGGCCATGGTTACCAGGCAAGCGTATGCCACAAGCACCACATGCCCCGAAATACATTGTAAGTTCTCCTCGCATTGAGGAGCAGAAGCAATATATGAGAGATTATGCCTTAGTAGGTGAAGTTTTAGGTCTCTGGCCCTCGGAACGGGACCTGGTCGAATGGATACAGCATCGGTGGAATCCCAAAGGACATTATGAACTACAACTGGGATCCAAGGGTTTCTTCACCATCATCATGCATAACCTCGAGGACCAAAACCACATTTTTTACGGAGGGCCATATTTTTTCAACTTAGCGGGACCTTCTTGAGGTTCTGGACAAAGAAATTTAGTCCTGAGATGGAAGACTTCACACATGCACCAGTGTGGATCAGACTATATTCCCTACCTCGGGAATTTTGGCTGGAGGAGGTTCTTGCAGGCATAGGTAACACCATTGGCGTCTATGTCAAATATTCGTAGGCCACTAAGAAAAGACGATACACCTCATATGCATGCATCTGTGTATACCTGAATATAGCCAAGCCGCTCCCGGGATCCATAGTCCTAGAATACCATGATGAGGACTAGTTGCAAACCATTAACTATGATCATATTTCATTCAGATGTAGGAAATGCCATGAGCATGGGCATCTTTTCATAGACTACCCCCTCAATGCCACAAACAAAGAGGGGAATTCAGATGCCAACAAAGAAAAGGATGGCTTCGCTCATGCACCTGGAAAGCATAGACAAGGAGGAAGAAAGCAGGCAACCTAGGCAAGTAAAGATCTGTCCACCAACAACAAATATGCGGTCCTACAAGATCAACCAGAGAACCCCTCAGACCCCAAAGAGATGCAGACTAAGAAAATACCCCAACAAATAGGCAAAGGGAAAGAGGGATCAATGTCGGAGACGAATCCAAACATTTCATAAATAGACCCCACAAATCGAATAGAGGATCACCTGGAAACAACAGATGGGGATGCTGAGATGGACCTCGATGAGAAAGAACTAGCAGGTGTGGACCTGGAGCACCTGGACCATGCATACTGACACCAGAAACTGTACACCATACCTCCAAATCAACTATGAAAAGTGCACAAGGCCTTCCTTAACTCCTCAACCGGATCCACAGCCAAATCTAGCAAGGGTTTGGGAATACAAGTGAACCAGCGAAAGGATCAGAGCAAACCCCAGAAAGATGAAAAGAGAAGAGGAAGGAAGTCGGCGAACAAGCTCATACAAGAGATAGGTCACTTCATGGTGAACTCTGGGCAGATCCACCTCATCTCGGACAACTTTCCCCCTCTCCCCTCCCCCTCCTCCTCATGAAGATCCTCTCCTGGAATATAAGAGGTCTCAACGGGTGTAGCAAGCAAAAACTGCTACGAGATTTGATCTTAGCAGAGAAACTGGACACAATATTTCTCCAAGAAAAAAAATGCGCTACTGAAGACATAGATAAGCTTATCCCCTACTGTTTGAAGCAAGGGAAAGCGGTATCCACAGCGGCCATAGGCACAATCGGAGGCCTAGCTGTACTCTGGAACCCCAGCACAACCATTATGGAAACCTTCATTGTGACCAAATGGTCCATCACGATCGCCTATAGGCTCATCGACTCCAATAAACCTGGCCACCTCTCCAATGTCTACAAACCGGCCAGTACCAGGGAAAAGCAAGCCTTCCTCAGAAATCTGGAGTACTTGTCTACCTTAACCAAGGACAGCAAATGGATTGTAGGGGGAGACTTCAACCTGATACGCAACCTGGATGGAAAAAAAAGGAGGAACTTGGCACTTGGAATAGGAATCCAGCGATTTTCAAAATCTTATAGATAACATCGACCTCATTGACCTAGAAACCCCTAATGGCACCTTCACCTGGACAAACAAAAGAACTGGAACACATCAAATAGCTTGCAGACTGAATCGGTTCCTAATATCAGACTCCCTACTATTGGAAGGAACAGCTCTTGAGGCAACCATTTTGGATTTTCATGGGTCGGATCACTGGCCCATTTAGCTATGGCTAGATGTGTCGGCCACCCCAGGTCAGAAACCCTTCAGGTTTGAATAGTTCTAGCTCAGCCACCCGAATTTTCAAGAAAAAATCCATGGGTGGTGGAGGGAGGCAGAGATACCTTACGGCTCCAAGATGTACCGATTCCAGCAAAGGCTCAAGAATCTTAAGCAACAGCTTAGACTCTAGAATAGGCAAACCTTTGGCAATATTTTCGCCTCCCAAAATCACTTGAAGGATCAAATGAGCATTGTACAAAGACAAATCCGGGAGTAGGGACTCATTGAAGACCTCAAAACCCAGGAAGAAAATTTAAGCCAACAGTTGGAAGAAGGAAATCCCAAGAAGAGATTCTGTGGAAACAAAAATCTCGCATCCAGTGGCTTAAGGAGGGTGACCGAAACACCAAATTTTTTCACAGGTTCACCCTTCAGCGGCGGCACACCAATCGAATCACGCAAATAACCTCTAGCAATGGCCAACTCATCCATTCTCATGAGGATCTGGAGAAGGAACTAGTCGCTTACTACAAAGACCTCCTGGCGGAACCCATACAGAACAGATCTCAAGCCATTTCCAAGATTACGCAGCACATACCCACCCTAATCACTCAGGAACAGAATGCAGCTCTTCTCAGGCCCATCGCTCTCGAGGAAGTAGATAAAGCACTCCAGGACACCCCCAAAGGCAAAGCTCCG
>JASDQU010738690.1:71723-82152 GCA_032191745.1 Picea mariana
ACTTTATATCTTTTCTTTTCTACTTTGTGAAAATTTAAATTTTTTTTATAGATCAGTTAGAAAACCTCTAAATAATTTATGAACTATTTACTTTAAAAAAAAATAAAAAAATCATAATTATTATTAAATGTAAATATTAATTAACCCAAGTAATAACAATCCAAACTAAATAGAGTCAAAACCAACCATTGAACAAGGTATATCCCCATCAAATAATAACCATTTCCAATTTAGAAAAAAATAGGATTGTGATAATCCTAGAGTAGAGTCAACTCATGTATAAAACCATTCTCAAGAGGAAACCAATCACTTCTAAATTCTTGTAAATAAATAATATATGACCCATTAAGCATGGTTCTAATCTAAGAGATTATTATAAGAGTATATCTTTAAAAATTGACATCACTCTAATTAAAGAGTGGCAACATAACTCTTACCTATGCACAATATGCTAATTTCCATAAAAAAATTGACAATATTTCATAAATTAGTAGTTAAAAATAAAGTTATTGATTCAATTATTTATGACAATGTATTATCATCATGACAAAACAACATAAACATAATCTTAAGGCAGGGACTAGGTGCTTTGCAGCTATTTGACTTGTTAATTTTTACTCTTAATTTCAAATTTCCTCCCATATATATATTCTTTCTTTTTCATCTTCTCCACCTTCTTCTAATCACTTTATCATTTAAATCATTTACTCCTTAAATTTCTTAAAGATTTATTCAATTTTTTTATGCTTCCATATTTCCCTCACCATTTTATTTTTCACATTTACTCCCTGCCCTCTTATTAGTCCCTGTCGTAGGCATAGAGGGACTATAGCGATCGATAAATCGTTGACTTCATATTAGTTTGTCCTTTGACCACAAATATTTGCATAATATCTATTGTTGGAGCTAGAGAACTAAAAACATTGATTTTTATATAATAAAAAGTACCATATATGTAATGATATGATTGGATAACAGATTGGAGGTCTTATTGCCGGCTTCGCTATTCCAAATGTTTTATATGTTAGCATATCCAAACTTTTTGATCGTCTACAGTCTTTTTGAATCATATATTTTTCTTTTGCATTGCTTGAAGGTGGATTAATGCTAGCATTAGTTTGAATGTTTGTCTTAGCATTTTCTGCTAGCTAAATTTATCCCAATGTTTGATATGCTAGAATATCCAAAGTTTGTCCTTCGAATACATTATCTATTGTTCAAACTATTGTTACTAATATTATTTTATTTTATAATAAATTGTAATAAAAAAAATGGTACGTCAGAGACCTGCCACATTGCATTATTTCTTAAATGTTTAAAGAGCATTTCTGACAAACTTAAATGTTTACCTAACAAGCTTCATAGCGTTAAATGTTTACTTAGCAGACTTGTTACAATACATTTTCTTCCGTTTTTTTTGTATATGCAATGTTCTCTGCAATCAATTTGGGCAATATTGTACTTCAGCGGCATTGTTGGTTCACTGGTTCATGCTTGCTTCTTGCATATCCACTGATTTCTTATTTGCCTGTTGTTGTTGTTCTTGTTTGCATGTTCGTCTTGTTGCAGTTTGCACGTTTGGGGTTCTGGAATCTGCAACCGCGATTGGAACTGCGGAATTCTTGGTCGACTGGTTGGTGCTTGCTTCTTTGTTCATTGGATGTTGCTTATTGTTGTTTGATTCGACTTTGCAGGGTTTGGGTCATGTGGCTGCAGTTGGGCCTTTTGGTGCTTCTTAATTGTGTTGTTATTTAATGCTTGCTCTTATTTGCCTAAGCTTTGCAATGTTGGGGTGTTGTGTCTGCAGTTGGGTCTGTTGTTACATTGTTTTGTAGCTGGCTCCCCATAAAATACTATTAAGATAAAATAACATACAAAATTTTGCAGTGGATGTAAATTGCATCTCTTACGAACCAGAGTTTGTCGGGCTCCAACTATATTTCATAGCTGGCGATGATTTTTCCATGGTTTATGTCTTACTATGGTTTCATAGTTATGAGAGTAAGTGTTGTTGTCAGAGCGATATAGTTATTCTCTCCCTTTTTTTTTTCTTTTTGTAAACTTTCTCGTTTTTTACCGTTTGTTCTTTCGCTCTATTATGTGTTTCTGGTTCTATACTTTCTCGCATTTCTATGCTCACAGGTTCCCAGTGTGGCGAACTGAAAAATCGTTATCTTTATCTATATCTTCACTTCACGATTCCGACTGACAGTCATTTGGTTGCATACTTAGCCAATTTTAAGAACGCGACTTCGCAGATAGGTGCTATCGAACTATGGTAACTCATGTTCGGTGTATACATCTTGCACCCAGAACTTCAATGCTCTACAATTTGACCCCGCACTCCTCGAACTCGCAACCCTGCCTCTGCCTATGATGAGTTTGTCTGTTTGACCTGCCTTTCCATACTTAGTCGAGTTTTCAAAGTTTCGTGGGTTCACGTGTTCCTGGGTTCAGGAAAGTTTAAAAGCATTTGTCGCTCCCCTCCATCCCCGCTACCTTCTGCCCTTCCCAATGGACATTAATTATGCTTTCAAAAGTGACAACCGACCAGACAGGTTCGAAAATATTGGCTTTAATAAGCGGAAAGCTCGAGAACATCTCCCATTAAAATGCATAGACAGGCGAATATTATGGGATATGGTAGTTTTTTTTGCCTACATTTTGAATTTCCAAAAAGAAAATATTGGCTCTTTTAGTTTTTTAAAGGCTTCATCATAGTAACAGTGCAATAATGTACTACCTCACTGCCATCAACGAACGTGTCATCCACAGAGGCCTTGACGTTATGTCCCTCTTTAATATTGTGCATATGTTAGATGTTGTCAGATTTGAGAATCTACTCGTATATGGGAATGTTAATACGTGCTAGTAGTCACTATTCAGTGCACATATTCGAAAAGATTGGCATTAATAAGCGAAAAGATCGAGAGAGTCTTCCATTAAGACAAATTAAAAAAAAATCTACGGAAGATCATACTGTCATCCTCCAGCGTTGCTTTTAAATACTTATTGCCATTTCTCTCTATCATCAAAGAGTTGGGCTTTAGGGTGCCTTCATTCTAATGTTCCTCATCATGGACATGTAAGACGACTTAGAGATGCCATTGAGAAATGAGGCCCAAATGAAAGAAGAGAGACTGGTTTTATGTGACGTGATCTTTGAGCCAAAAAAAAACTCTCTTGTCCAACAGAAACTCAGACAGAGGGGGGGGAAAAAAAACAAGTATCTTATGGTTGGTGTTCTCTGTGTATTCGATGCTTTGGTTGGTTGAAAATCTTGCCTAAATATTTGTTTGTTGATCTTCTTTGTTTTCTTGCTGGGAGTTGGAAGGGATTTTTAGGTCATGTGCAAAATACTCCTTCGTTGAAGTATATAGTTTCTTCCAACAGCACAGATTTGGCAAGTGTATTGAATTCTGCAGAGCACACAAGAATTTTCCTTTGTCGGGGGTGTGACACTTACCGTGGCTTGCAAAATGGTCTATGATATTCGGAAATGATGCAAAATATTACTCCATTCGTGAATGTACCTAGAAACGAGTAAGAGAAACTGTATGGGTGGATAAAACGACATACTAAAATTGCAGAAGTTTTTATTTCAAAGTTTGTTGAGCTACTTCTAGGTGTAGTAACAGACTTGACAGAAAGCCATGTTCTTTGTCAAAGTTTGTTCATTATCCTATGGATGTAGTTACAGACTCCACATACAATCAACTATCTATCGCTACTGCACACTTTTTATTTTACTACTCCTACGCATATAACTGGATTATGGACTTTGCAACATTTTCTGAGGATTACTTTATACTACCACCTTCTGCGGGAGGTTTCGCGTGTTTAGGTAATGATTTGGTTTCTGAAAATCACCTTTTACTACCACCTTCATGTAATCACCTTATTTCATTCATTAGACGAGACCTTAATGTAGTGGTGTGTTTCCAGATCTGTTTCAACCTAATGTCAATCTTCATGTCGTTTCCCTTGTGTTGGATGGGGAAAATGCATTTCCTATGTTGCAGTTTATGCAATATTTGATAATAAAAAAAAAGATGTTCAAACCATACAATTTTTTCTTCTTTTTTAAATATAGAACAATGTATTTTTTTTTTAAAAGATGCATGTTCGAATAGTTTTAGGCATTATTTGGGGTTCACGTCCTTCAAGGATGTTAAGTAATCACAAAATTACTATTTTTTGTTCCAATGCAATTGAGTCGTCGTCCACTATGAAAATTGCATTAACATTGCAATGTCAGATAATAGATGTCTGCCATGTGCCTAACGTCAAGGTCATTATCGCACAAGACACCCAACGTCAAAAGATTTATGGACTCAAACTAACATTGTAGATTTCATGAGAAAGCAACACTAAAGTCGATTTTCTTTGCAGGTCTGACAATCCTGCAGTTTAAGTACTTTGACAATGACAACCTTACTTGTTCACCGCATTGTATCAGTGCAATCAGTAGCACTGTTCCCATTGCCACTGCCAATGTCAATGTCCAAGGATGAAGCTATCTAGAGCTTGGGGTCACCGCCTATGTGGATGCCTGAAGGTGATTGTATGTTAAGTCTCTTGCTGCATCCAGAGGTCGCTCAACACTATTTGACATAGAAACTGGTTGTCTGTCACTTTTGTTACAACTTTGGCATAAAACGTTCTGTAATTTCAAAATATTGATTCAAATGCCCATACATTTTCTCACGTTGGTTGGTATCCAATTTTATAATTTCCTACTGAGTGTATTCGGGCATGGAGTTATATTTGTCGTCACCTCCGAACATTCCATACCTTTCTGTGGGCCACCATGTTTGCCACCCCTACGATGAAAGATATATTCTGATGTGATTTGCAGCATTTGATACACTTGTCAGACCTGTGCTTCAAGAAGAAGTCATGTACTTCAACAGAAGAACATTTTGCAGCTGGCTTGGACGTTCCTTCCAATTTACTGTAATAAAACAAAGAATTTCAACATACAAATCTTCAAACAGGCTTTTCAACCAAAGAGATGATCAAATACACGGAGAATAGCAGTCACAACATACTTGAATTTTTTTTCTGTCTCAGCTTTTGTTACCTAACAGGATTTGTTTCCCCCATAACTGACGTCACATAAAACGACTCCCTCGACTTTGAATTGGGCCTAAATCGCATTTCTAAGTTGTCTCGGATGTAAATGGTCGGGAACATTACAAGGAAGGCACCTTAAACCCCAAGTTTTCGATGACAGAGTGAAATTAATACTTAACAAAGAATGGAATGTTGAATAACCAGCCAATGCAAGCAGACCATTTATAGAAGAGACAAGTTATTCAAAAAAGTGGGATATATCTAGTTGGCATCACCAATTAAGTCCAAGACCCAAAATTTATATTCAACTCGTTGTTTTTTATGATTCAAGGATTTGATCGTCAAGAAGACTGCCAACAAGCTTCATTATTGTACATATTTTTTATTGGTCAATGACAGGCAAAATCGCAATCATTGTGGCAAACAATCTCAGCTATATTTTGTAACCCATCTTATTTGAATATAGAATATTTGTGTTTTTTATTTTTTTTATGGTGTTTTCCAATCTCTAGTATTGCTTTTCATTTTATTTTGTACCTTTTTTTGTGTGTCGTTAAACATGGACGACAAGCTTTTCTTTTTGTTGCCCGGTACTTCAATTTAAATAAAGGCTACTGTCACACACCCACTACGAGAACTAATATTTTTCGGCTTTTCCCTTCTTTTTCCCCAAGGAACAGAATCCCCGAATTCCTATGGGGCCTGATGCAGACCCTACCATCCCTTATCCTTACCCATGTGATCGTTGGCTATGACCACAGGCCTTACCGGAGAGGTGCTTTCGGCTTTCATGATTCGGGAAATCGCGATGCATGTGTTCCCCTGCTATCTGGTCTCTCGAAGTGCCGAAATTCAAAAGGAACCAACAGTTAGTCACATCTAACAATGCCTCTGATTAAAACCTGGCATTTCACCTTTCAGAGTTTCGCGCACCGGGTTTTCGCGGTAGAAGAGGACGAGGGGTTCATAGCCTTCGGTTTTCCGGGTGTCGAAACACCGAAGACCAAATCTACACGCGCTAAGCCATATCGGGATTTCACAAGTCGGGAATTCACGATATGCGCAGACAGGAGGTCTCGCACTTAGGTTTCCCGGGAGCCGAAACTCCTAAACCTGTATTCATCGCTAAGCTCATTTTGGGGTTTCGCAAGTCGGGACTTCACGACTGGCGAGTACAAGGGAACTGACCCTTGGGATTTCTCGGGCACCAAAACACCGAAACATCCAAACTCTAGACACGCTATGCCATTTCGGGGTTTCGCAAGTCGGTTTTTTGGGATTGGCGAGTACAAGAGACTTGCCTTTAGGTATCCCGGGTGTCGAAACTCCGATGGGTTAGATCTCTGCCACGTGTCGCCCTGGATCCAATGATCCAGAATAACCCTCGCGATTTCGATGATTTCGAATCCTTGTTCTTCACCACCTTTATATGCCTAAGTTCCGAAACCCCGGTGGCTTCTGGATGTTCGCCACCTGTCCTCCAACGATCCAATGGTTGAAGTGATTTTGGGACTTCTTTCATGCACCTATCTCTGGATCCAACGAATGTCAGTCCCCACTCTAGATCTGACGGTTCTATACCATCCGTTCAGATCCTCTCCTCTTGCACGCTATCCTGTGTGCCTAGATGTAGGATTCGATAGTCCAGATCCACACTCTACAATTGATCTAAGGGTTTTTGTTGCTCTTCCTCCCGAGCTTTGGCTTTCTTCCTGATCTCGGAAGATTTCGACGCTTCAAAGGTCTCAGCCTTCGATCTTCTACTGCAAGCCAACTATTGGGTCTCGCTAGCACTTACGAAAAGTGTTGTCCCTTCTGAGCTTTCTCAGCTATGAAGAAATTAAGATTTTTGTGCTCTTTCTCCTGGGCTTGACTCTTAGAAGAGTCTTTTGTGCACCCCTTGCACTCATTTGTCAAGTCTAGGACTTGAGTGAGTCTCGGTCTCTACTTGCCTCGCAGGGAGCCTGTGCATAACTACACTACCTCTCATGAGCTTAACATAATTCGTCCTCCAAGGGACTCTAGACAACTAGGAAGGTTGGCATGTGTACATGAGACTATGCCTAAGGTCGATGAACTCACAGTTTGTGGATCTAACTCAAGCCGCCACAAGACACAAGCATTTACGAGTACCAATCATGTCCTATCCATATAATCTCTTACTGGCCTAATTATACAGCCAAGCAGTAAGGAAAGAGACACAGTATATCCATTCAGAAATCAAGCACAATTCCTTAAACATACACAGTATAACCAAATTCATGCCTAGTTACAGCTAAATTACACAAAGTAGGAAATCACTTATCTATTACAGGTTGTCACCAACCAACTGACTATGGGTGTTCATCCTTCCACCTAACCATAGGCTCAAAGGCATTCAATATTAGCACTCTGGCCACCCCCATGTCAAGCCATGATATCACTAGTGAACTCTCACTCTTCTCGAGGGTTCTCTCTCTCTGTTTCAGTTTCTGTTTGGGTCATGTTTTCTGCAACTCAGAGCTTTCTCACTCGTTTGTGGCCTCGATGAGGTTTCTCAGATGCTCTTCGGCATAAATCTCGCGGCCTTCTGTTCGTGATTCGTTGGAGAGCTTCGCGCCTCTCCCTTGCGAGCTCCCATTCTTGTCTTGTGTCCCTTTCTTCCTTTTCTCCATGTCCCTCTTACCTTGGACGGTTTCGCCGACCTATCTTATTCCTTTTGTCAAAAGGAAACTCAAGTCTGCAGGTCCCTGCAGTACTTCGGGCTGACAGCCCATGTTTCCATTCATGGGGGTGGTTGGTGATTCAACCACCGTCTTTTCTTCCTTGACTACTTTCCTTTCCTTGGGATTTGAATGAGGTTTTTCATCCTTATCATGAAGATTTGGGGTTATTTGATATATGAACCCTCTTGTATGGTTTTTACATTCTTCCTCTAGTGATATCATGGCCAGTACTTTCAAGGCTTCACCCCCACAGTCAGTTATTTGGCAACTCAGTCAATAATACATTTACATTGTCCTCATGCCTTAGCATGTTAATTCCTATTTTATGATTAATTACAAATTGGGGGAAACAGGGTGTTACAGCTACTATGTTCATTTCTTACATTTTACATGGAAGAATAATTTTTCATAGGCCATACTTATGTGGCGTCGACACTATACTTAAAGAAATAAATTGGAGGACCCGTCCTAATTTCATTCTTCGGGTCCCGTAAATAGAATGAATTAATGATTATTACAACAAAGCAACTCAAGTGTTGACGCCATGTTCTTGTTCATATCTTGCATATATTGCAACTTCTTCTATTTGATAATATATGTGCATATATACTAATATGAGTACTATTGGAATAAAAATAAAAACTTCTTCTTGGCCAAAGCTTATCCAATTATCTAGCCACTGAGTCTCGGGTTTGCGGTATCCAACACCTATGTCCCATGTTTCGTCATATACATCTTGCAGCCAAAGAACTTCTGTGATCTGCAATTTATGCTTTAACTAGTGAGAACTCACGAGGGGTTCGAAAAGATTGGCATTAATAAAGGAATAGTAGATTTTATTCTGTGTGATACTTAGCCCTTTTCCCCTTTTCTTCTTCCTGTCTATTATCGCCTTCTGGTTATATACTTAGTCTCCTTTCTATGATCGTAGGTTCCAAGGTTGGTGAGATGACATATCTTCATCTCCATCTATATCCTCACATGACAAATCTGACCGACCATTGTTCCTTTCCATACTTACCCAATTTTATGGTCACGGTTGTCGGGTTGGCACTTTCGAACTCTGTTGCTTCTTGTTTCATTATATACATCTTGCACTCAAAACTTCCGTGGTTTCAACGAAATTTGCGAACTGAACAACATCCTGCAAATTGGGAGATGATTTACATTTGAAACAAAAATAATCTATTAATATATATTAATATGAATACTATTGAAATAAACATCAAAACTATCTCTTGGCCATTACTTACCAATTAATTGGTCAACAAGTCTCGGGTTCACGGTATCCAACACCTATGTCCCATGTTCCATCATATACATCTTGCAGCCAAAGAAATTCTGTGATCTGCAATTTATGCTTTTACTAGTGAGAACCTAGCAGGGGTTCAAAAACATTGGCATTAATAAACCAAAAATAGATTTTCTACTGTCAGATACTTAGCCCTTTTCCCCTTTTATTCTTCCCATCCATTATCGCTTTCTGGTTATATACTTAGTCCCCTTTCTATGATCGTGGGTTGCAGGATTGGCGGGCTGACATATCTTCATCTCCATCTATATCCTCACATGACCAATCCGACCGACCGTTGTTCTTTCCATACTTAGTTAATTTTATGGTCATGATTGTCGGGTTGGCACATACGAACTCGCATTTTCTTATTCCCTTCCATTATCGCTTTCTCGTTATATGCTTAGTCACCTTTCTATGATATCTAGTTCCAGGGTTGGTGGGCTGACATATCTTCATCTCCATCTATATCCTCACATGACGAATCCGACCGACCGTTGTTCCTTTCCATACTTAGCCAATTTTATGGTCGTAGTTGTTGGGTTGGTGCTTACGAACTCGGCTTCTTATTGTTCCGTGATATACATCTTGCACTCAAAACTTTTGTGATCTACAATTCCACCGTGGGCTCCTCGTATACACTAACTTCACTTAAAGTATCTGTTGTTTCCTTCCATCCCCACTAACTTTGTGTCCTTCCTAATATACATTAACTATGCTCTTACTAGTGACAACTAAACACACTGGTATGAAAGAATTGGCACCTAGTCCTCCACCATATACAAATTGACTACCGGACTCTGACATCGTCCCCTCTTCCGTGTTACACATTATGCATTCAAATGTTCTGATCTATACAATTTGGTCGTCGGGGCCTCGCGTCTTCTAGGGAAACCTTGTCACCTTATTTTGGATCCTCGCGTTGGCGGGTTCACAAAATCTCCAACTCCTAGTCATTGTTTCTTGTTCTGCCCATCCTCATACTTCTTTCCAGATATGCAACACCAAAGGTTTAATACTAAAACGACATGATGCAACAACCGTAAAGATCATCATTAATAAGAAAAATTCTCGAGAACCAACCATCCCTACAGAACTTGTCCAGAAACATGCAAAGAAGATCTTGCCAGGTAATGGAAAATCTATTACAAATTTCAATATATTAGCGAAAACAAGTCCCAACCAGCGTTTCTCTGTTCCATACTTGGACACTTTTTCAATTGCGGGTTCTCGGATTGACGGCCTCAAAATTGTGTTTCGAATCTTCCACGAGTTGCAAACAGTGCCTAAAGTTCCACAATGTACAATTTGTCTGCGGGAATGTATAAAAAACTCTTAATTTTTCCTCTCCCCCCCC
>JASDQU010738690.1:123138-135060 GCA_032191745.1 Picea mariana
TATATCAAATAACCCCAAATCTTCATGATAAGGATGACAAACCTCCTTCAAATCCCAAGGAAAGGAAAGCAGTCAAGGAAGAAAGGATGGTGGTTGAATCACCAACCACCCCCATGAATGGAAACATGGGCTGTCAGCCCGAAGTACTGCAGGGACCTTCAGACCCGAGTTTCCTTCTGACAAAAGGAATAGGATAGGTCGGCGAAATCGTCCAAGGTAAGAGGGACATAGAGAAAAGGAAGAAAGGGACACGAGACAAGAACGAGAGCTCGCAAGGGAGAGGCGCAAATCTCTCCAACGAATCACGAACAAAAGGCTGCGAGATTGATGCCAAAGAGCATCTGAGAAACCTCATCGAGGCCACAAATGAGTGAGAAAGCTCCGAGTTGCAGAAAACATGACCCAAACAGAAACTGAAATAGAGAGAAAGAACCCTCCGGAAGAGTGAGAGTTCCCTAGTGATATCATGGATTGGCACGAGGGTGGCCAGAGTGCTAATATTGAATGCCTCTGAGCCTATGGTCTGGTGGAAGGACGAACACCCACAGTCAGTTGGTTGGTGACAACCTGTAATAGATAAGTAATTTCCTACTTTGTGTAATTTAGCTGTAACTGGGCATGAATTTGGTTATACTGTGTATGTTTCAGGAATTGTGCTTGATTTCTGAATGGATATACTGTGTCTCTTTCCTTACTGCTTGGTTGTATAATTAGGCCAGTAAAAGATTATATGGATAGGACATGATTGGTACTCGTAAATGCTTGTGTCCTGTGGCATCTTGAGTTAGAGCCACGAACTGTGAGTTCATCGACCTTAGGCATAGTCTCATGTACACATGCCAACCTTCCTAGTTGTCTAGAGTCCCTTGGAGGACGAATTATGTTAAGCTCAAGAGAGGTAGTGTAGCTATGCACAGGCTCCCTGCGAGGCAAGTAGAGACCGAGACTCACTCAAGTCCTAGACTTGACAAATGAGTGCAAGGGGTGCGCATAAGACTCTTCTAAGAGTCAAGCCCAGAAGAAAGAGCACAAAAATCTTAATTTCTTCATAGCTGAGAAAGCTCAGGAGGGACAACACTTTTCGTAAGTGCTGGAGAGACCCAATAGTTGGCTTGCAGTAGAAGATCGAAGGCTGAGACCTTTGAAGCGTCGAAATATTCCGAGATCGGGAAGAAAGCCAAAGCTCGGGAGGAAGAGCAACAATAACCCTTAGATCAACTGTAGAGTGTGGATCTGGACCATCGAATCCTACGTCCAGGCACACAGGATAGCGTGCAAGAGGAGAGGATCTGAACGGACAGTATAGAACCATTAGATCTAGAGCGGGGATCGAAAGTCGTTGGATCCAGAGATAGGCGCACGAAAGAAGTCCCAAAATCACTTCAACCATTGGATCGTTGGAGGACAGGTGGCGAACATCCGGAAGCCATCGGGGTTTCGGAACTTAGGCGTATAAAGGTGGTGAAGAACGAGGATTCGCAATCACCGAAATCGCGAGGGTTATTCTGGATCGTTGGATCTAGGGCGACACGTGGTAGAGATCTAACCCATCGGAGTTTCGGCACCTGGGATACCTAAAGGCAAGACTCTTGTACTCGCCAGTCCCGAAAAACCGACTTGCGAAACCCCGAAATGGCATAGCGTGTCTAGAGTTTGGATGTTTCAGTGTTTCGGCACCCGGGAAATCCCCAGGGTCAGTTCCCTTGTACTCGCCAGTCGCGAAGTCCTGACTTGCAAAACCCCAAAATGAGCTTAGCGATGAATACAGGTTTAGGAGTTTCGGCTCCTGGGAAACCTAAGTGCGAGACCTCCTGTCTGCGCATATCGTGAAATCCCGACTTGTGAAATCCCGATATGGCTTAGCGCGTGTAGATTTGGTCTTCAGTGTTTCGGCACCCGAAAAACTGAAGGGTATGAACCCCTCGTTCTCTTCTACCGTGAAAACCCAGTACGCGAAACTCCGAAAGGTGGAATGCCAGGTTTTAATCAGAGGCATTGTTAGATGTGACTAACTGTTGGTTCCTTTCGAATTTCGGCACTTCGAGAGACTAGAGAGCAGGGGAACACATGCATCACAATTTCCCGAATCGTGAAAGCCGGAAGCACCTCTCCGGTAAGGCTTATGGTCATAGCCAATGATCACATGGGTAAGGATAAGGGATGGTAGGGTCTGCATCAGGCCCCATAGGAATTCAGGGATTCTGTTCCTTGGGGAAAAAGAAGGAAAAAGCCGAAAAATATTAGTTCCCGTAGTGGGTGTGTGACAGTAGCCTTTATTTAAATTGAAGTATTGGGCAACAAAAAGAAAATCTGGTCATCCATGTTTAACGACACACAAAAAAAGGTACAAAATAAAATGAAAAGAAATACTAGAGATTGGAAAACACCATAAAAAAAATAAAAACACAAATATTCTATATTCAAATAAGATGGGTTACAAAATATAGCTGAGATTATTTGCCACAATGATTGCGATTTTGCCTGCCGCCGATCAATAAAAAATATGTACAATAATGAAGCTTGTTGGCAGTGTTCTTGACGATCAAATCCTTGAATCGTAAAAAACAACGAGTTGAATATAAATTTTGGGTCTTGGACTTAATTGGTGATGCCAACTAGATATATCCCAGTTTTTTGAATAGCTTGTCTCTTCTAGATATGGCCTGCTTGCATTGGCTGGTTATTCAACATTCCATTCTTTGTTAAGTATTAATTTCGCTCTGTCATCAAAAACTTGGGGTTTAAGGTGCCTTCCTTGTAATGTTCCTGACCATTTACATCCGAGACAACTTAGAAATGCGATTCAGGTCCAATTCAAAGTCGAGGGAGTCGTTTTATGTGACGTCAGTTATGGGGGAAACAAATCCTGTTAGGCAACAAAAGCCGAGATAGAAAAAAAATTCAAGTATGTTGTGACTGCTATTCTCCATGTATTTGATCATATCTTTGGTTGAAAAGCCTGTCTGAAGATTTGTATGTTGAAATTCTTTCTTTTATTACAGTAAATTGGAAGGAACGTCCAAGCCAGCTACAAAATGTTCTTCTGTTGAAGTACATGACTTCTTTTGGAAGCACAGGTCTGACAAGTGTATCAAATGCTATAGATCGCATCAGAATATATCTTTCATCGTAGGGGTGGCAAACGTGGTGGCCCACAGAAAGGTATGGAATGTTCGGAGGTGACGACAAATATAACTCCATGCCCGAATACACTCAGTAGGAAATTATAAAATTGGATACCAACCAACGTGAGAAAATGTATGGGCCTTTGAATCAATATTCTGAAATTACAGAACGTTTTATGCCAAAGTTGTAACAAAAGTGACAGACAACCAGTTTCTATGTCAAATAGTGTTGAGCGACCTCTAGATGCAGCAAGAGACTTGACATACAATCACCTTCAGGAATCCACATAGGCGGTGACCCCAGGCTCTAGATAGCTTCATCCTCGGACATTGACATTGGCGGTGGCAATGGGAATAGTGCTACTGACTGCACTGATACAATGCAATGAACAAGTAAGGTTGTCATTGTCAAAGTACTTAAACTGCAGGATTGTCAGACCTGCAAAGAAAATCGACTTTAGTGTTGCTTTCTCATGAAATCTACAATGTTAGTTTGAGTCCATAAATCTTTTGACGTTGGGTGTCTTGTGCGATAATGACCTTGACGTTAGGCACATGGCAGACATCTATTATCTGACATTGCAATGTTAATGCAATTTTCATAGTGGACGACGACTCAATTGCATTGGAACAAAAAATAGTAATTTTGTGATTACTTAACATCCTTGAAGGACATGAACCCCAAACAATGCCTAAAACTATTCGAACATGCATATTTAAAAAAAAAAATACATTGTTCTATATTTAAAAAAGAAGAAGAAATTGTATGGTTTGAACATCTTTTTTTTTTTTATCAAATATTGCATAAACTGCAACATAGGAAATGCATTTTCCCCAACCAACACAAGGGAAACAACATGAAGATTGACATTAGGTTGAAACAGATCTGGAAACACACCACTACATTAAGGTCTCTTCTAATGAATGAAATAAGGTGATTACATGAAGGTGGTAGTAAAAGGTGATTTTCAGAAACCAAATCATTACCTGAACATGCGAAACCTCCTGCAGAAGGTGGTAGTATAAAGTAATCCTCATAAAATGTTGCAAAGTCCATAATCCAGTTATATGCGTAGGAGTAGTAAAATAAAAAATGTGCAGTAGCAATAGACAGTTGATTGTATGTGGAGTCTGTAACTACATCCATAGGACAATGAACAAACTTTGACAAAGAACATGGCTTTCTGTCAAGTCTGTTACTACACCTAGAAGTAGCTCAACAAACTTTGAAATAAAAACTTCTGCAATTTAAGTATGTCGTTTTATCCACCCATACAGTTTCTCTTACCCGTTTCTAGGTACATTCACGAATGGAGTAATATTTCGCATCATTTCCGAATATCACAGACCATTTTGCAAGCCACGGTAAGTGTCACACCCCCGCCAAAGGAAAATTCTTGTGTGCTCTGCAGAATTCGATACACTTGCCAAATCTGTGTTGTTGGAAGAAACTATATACTTCAACGAAGGAGTATTTTGCACATGACCTAAAAATCCCTTCCAACTCCCAGCAAGAAAACAAAGAAGATCAACAAACAAATCTTCAGGCAGGATTTTCAACCAACCAAAGCATCAAATACACGGAGAACACCAACCATAAGATACTTGTTTTTTTTCCCCCCCTCTGTCTGAGTTTCTGTTGGACAAGAGAGTTTTTTTTTGGCTCAAAGATCATGTCACATAAAACCAGTCTCTCTTCTTTCATTTGGGCCTCATTTCTCAATGGCATCTCTAAGTTGTCTTACATGTCCATGATGAGGAACATTAGAATGAAGGCACCCTAAAGCCCAACTCTTTGATGATAGAGAAAAATGGCAATAAGTATTTAAAAGCAACACTGGAGGATGACAGTAT
The DNA here is from genome assembly GCA_032191745.1 of Picea mariana. NCBI lineage: Eukaryota > Viridiplantae > Streptophyta > Pinopsida > Pinales > Pinaceae > Picea > Picea mariana. Next base: position 128,118 of record JASDQU010738690.1, read on the forward strand.
GATCTTCCGTAGATTTTTTTTTTAATTCGTCTTAATGGAAGACGCTCTCGATATTTTCGCTTATTAATGCCAATCTTTTCGAATATGTGCACTGAATAGTGACTAATAGCACGTATTAACATTCCCATATACGAGTAGATTCTCAAATCTGACAACATCTAACATATGCACAATATTAAAGAGGGACACGACGTCAAGGCCTTTGTGGATGACATGTTCGTTGATGGCAGCGAGGTAGTACATTATTGCACTGTTACTATGATGAAGCCTTTAAAAAACTAAAAGAGCCAATATTTTCTTTTTGCAAATTCAAAATGAAGGCAAAAAAAACTACCATATCCCATAATATTCGCCTGTCTATGCATTTTAATGGGAGATGTCCTCGAGCTTTCCGCTTATTAAAGCCAATCTTTTCGAACCTGTCTGGTCGGTTGTCACTTTTGAAAGCATAATCAATGTCCATTGGGAAGGGCAGAAGGTAGCGGGGATGGAGGGGAGCGACAAATTCTTTTAAACTTTCCTGAACCCGGGAACACGTGAACCCGCGAAACTTTGAAAACTCGACTAAGTATGGAAAGGCAGGTCAGACAGACAAACTTATTGTAGGCAGAGGCAGGGTTGCGAGTTCGAGGAGTGTGGGGTCGAATTGTAGAGCATTGAAGTTCTGGGTGCAAGATGTATACACCGAACACAAGTTACCATAGTTCGAGAGCACCTATCTGCGAAGCCGCGTTCTTAAAATTGGCTAAGTATGCAACCAAACGACTGTTGGTCGGAATCGTGAAGTGAAGATATAGATAGAGATAACGATTTGTCATTTCGCCACACTGGCAACCTATGAGCACATAAACACGAGAAAGTATAGAACCAGAAACACATAATAGAGCGAAAGAACAAAAGGTAAAAAACGGGAAAGTTTACAAGAAGAAAAAAAAGGGAGAGAATAACTATATCGCTCTGACAACAACACTTACTCTCATAAATATGAAACCATAGTAAGACATAAACCATGGAAAAATCATCGCCAGCTATGAAATATAGTTGGAGCCCGACAAACTCTGGTTCGTAAGAGATGCAATTTACATCGACTGCAAAATTTTGTATGTTATTTTATCTTAATAGTATTTTATGGGGAGCCAACTACAAAACAATGTAACAACAGACCCAACTGTAGACGCAACACCCCAACATTGCAAAGCTTAGGCAAATAAGAGCAAGCATTAAATAACAACACAATTAAGAAGCACCAAAAGGCCCAACTGCAGTCGCAGGACCCAAACCTTGTAAAGTCGAATCAAACAGCAATAAGCAACATCCAACGAATAAAGAAGCAAACACCAACCAGTCGACCAAGAATTTCGCAGTTCCAATCGCGGTTGCAGATTCCAGAACCCCAAACGTGCAAACTGCAACAAGACGAACATGCAAACAAGAACAACAACAACAGGCAAATAAGAAATTAGTGGATATGCAAGAAGCAAGCATGAGCCAGTGAACCAACAATGCCATTGAAGTACAATATTGCCCAAATTGATTGCAGAGAACATTGCATATAAAAAAAAATGGAAGAAAATGTATTGTAACAAGTTTGCTAAGTAAACATTTAATGCTACGAAGCTTGTTAGGTAAACATTTAAGTTTGTTAGAAATGCTCTTTAAACATTTAAGAAAGAATGCAATGTGGTAGGTCTCTGACGTACCATTTTTTTTTATTACAATTTATTATAAAATAAAATAATATTAGTAACAATAGTTCGAACAATAGATAATGTATTCGAAGGACAAACTTTGGATATTCTAGCATATCAAACATTGGGATAAATTTAGCTAGCAGAAAATGCTAAGACAAACATTCGAACTAATGCTAGCATTAATCCACCTTCAAGCAATGCATAAGAAAAATATATGATTCAAAAAGACTGTAGACGATCAAAAAGTTTGGATATGCTAACATATAAAACATTTGGAACAACGAAGCCGACAATAAGACCTCCAATTTGTTATCCAATCATATCATTACATATATGGTACTTTTTATTATATAAAAATCAATGTTTTTAGTTCTCTAGCTCCAACAATAGATATTATGCAAATATTTGTGGTCAAAGGACAAACTAATATGAAGTCAACGATTTATCGATCGCTATAGTCCCTCTATGCCTATGACAGGGACTAATAAGAGGGCAGGGAGTAAATGTGAAAAATAAAATGGTGAGGGAAATATGGAAGCATAAAAAAATTGAATAAATCTTTAAGAAATTTAAGTAGTAAATGATTTAAATGATAAAGTGATTAGAAGAAGGTGGAGAAGATGAAAAAGAAAGAATATATATATATATATATATATATAAGGAAATTTTAAATTAAAAGTAAAAATTAACAAGGCAAATAGCTGCAAAGCACCTAGTCCCTGCCTTAGGATTATGTTTATGTTGTTTTGTCATGATGATAATACATTGTCATAAATAATTGAACCAATAACTTTATTTTTAACTAATAATTTATGAAATATTGTCAATTTTTTATGGAAATTAGCATATTGTGCATAGGTAAGAGTTATGTTGCCACTCTTTAATTAGAGTGATGTCAATTTTTAAGGATATACTCTTATAATAATCTCTTAGATTAGAACCATGCTCAATGGGTCAGATATTATTTGTTTACAAGAATTTAGAAGTGATTGGTTTCCTCTTGAGAATGGTTTTATACATGAGTTGACTCTACCCTAAGATTATCACAATCCTATTTTTTTCTAAATTGGAAATAGTTATTATTTGATGGGGATATACCTTGTTCAATGGTTGGTTTTGACTTTATTTAGTTTGGATTGTTATTACTTGGGTTAACTAATATTTACATTTAATAATAATTATGAATTATTTTTTTTTTTATGAAAGTAAATAGTTCATGACTTATTTAGAAGTTTTCTAACTAATCTATAAAAAAAAAATTAAATTTTCACAAAGTAGAAAATAAAAGATATAAAGTTTTTTATAAATTACATTGTATTGTTTTAATGGAAGGAAATTTAATTTAAATTAGAAATATTAAATTAATATACTACTTTAATTTAATATATTAAATTAATTATCACAAAATTATAGAGAAACACAAATTTAGAATTAAATAGTGGTCATATCTATAGGGTTGATCATAATTTAAAATTAAAAATAAAAATAATAATATAAAAAATAAATAAAATATTTATCATAAAAACTTTTTAATTTAAAATTTTAGAATAAATATTACAATGTAAATATAATAAACTATAAAATATTAAATATAAATATAATAAACTATAAAATATTAAATATAAATATAATAAATTATAAAATATTAAATGAGTGTAAATATAATAAATTATAAAATATTAAATATGTTTGTTGAACTTAATAAATTTATTAAATAAATATAAATTTATATTTGAGTAAATTAAAATACTTAATTATATTTAAAAAAAAAAAAATTAGATTTTATTTTTAATTATAAAAAATTATTATTTTTTTTTTTTGTTAATTTGTGCGAGATCTGTTGGCTACGCGATTAACCTGTGGCTTGAGAAAACCTGTGGCTTGAGAAACCGCGACTCAGGGGCATCTAAGCCGTCAAAATCACCCGGGGATCGCACCCGACCTGAGCCACACCAACCCTTAACATGGTTGGATTTTTTGTCCCCGCAGGTTTCAAACCGGTGACTTTAACATCACGGAGTGGCTTAACAACACACTCTGTCACCGACTGTCCTAGACCTCGGGGACTATAAAAAATTAATTTTAAATTAACCTTCTAAATTTAAAAAAATAAAAAAATATGATAACATAATTTTTATTTTATTCTCAATGCCATGCCATAAAACTTTAATGATCCATCCTCTTAGTATATTACAAGATGAAAAAATAGCAAAAGATTCAACTAAAACTGAATGTGTATTGAAATTTTCATATAACTTAATTGTTGAATTGGTTAAATTGTATCCAAAAACATAAAAAACCAATAAAATTTAGTAAATAAGCAATTTTGTAATGCACTAATGCCTAACAATTCTATTTATCTAAATAATAATCAACACCAAAAAAACAATTGTAATAAGAATTAAATTAAATAATATTTAAAGTGAAAGGGTTGTAAAACTAACTACACATTATAACTTTCACTATATTTCTTAAGTTGAGCATATCAATTATGTGTTATAACATAATTTATAGGATAGGAAGACACATGCTTATATGTTTGTTACATGAATAAACATAGAAATGCACGCTTATCATCTACCTTGCTTTCACACTTGAGGCACAAGTGAGGTCATTGCTTCCAATAAAGGAGTTTAATGTTGATGTCATTACATGTATGAAATATTATACTTGCTTTATTATATATAACTTGTGTAAAGAGGATAATTAAATTTTAGTCTCAAGACTTAGCTTATCCTTTGTGGAGGCCGTTACACGTTTGAATCTCTTATTCCCTTTTAGGGTTAGGCTTCGATGATTTAATCTGTTTACCATCCATTAAGTAGAGAAGTACTTGGGGTTTTCCTGTGAATTCTTTACCATCTACTAAGTAGAGAAGTACCAGGTTTCCCGGGAATTCTTTACCATCCATTAAGTAGAGAAGCATTGGGGTTTCCTCTGAATTTTTTGCCATCCACTAAGTAGGGAAGTACTCCCGGGTTTCCCCAAATTCTTACCTCTAAAAAAAAGTTGAATAATTAACTTAAGTTAATAATATGTCAATACTTCTAACCAATCTAGTAACTATTTCAATTTTAAATTGAGTTTGTAATTAAGGTAACAATTTATATTAATTCAACATAAAACAAATATGAAAGTATCTATCTAAAGTAACTTGCAAAATAAAATAAAATAATAGTGAGTGACCAAAAAATGAAATAATATTTAAGTATCTTTTTTTTTTATATATATATAAGTAAGAATTTATATATAAGGAGCCTTCAAAAAACTAGAGTTACAAAGTGTGTAGTAATGCCGTACTGTAGTAACTGAACTGCCCTATGGGGAAACCAGTTTAGCCAGTCGGTGTTGGGATCAAAATGACTACCAATCTTACAAAAACCGAAAAACAGAGCGAAGAAGTAAACTAAAGTAATAAGTAAAACGCTAATACTGGCCTTCATTAGGCCACATAAGACCCATGTGTTTGTCATACACTTGGCTTGTAAATTGGCCAGCTAGGCGGAGAGGTGGTGTGGGTTGCAAGGTCCCATGGCTCCTCTTTGACAGCCGCCCTCTCCATTCCATTTTCTCATGCGTGTCGGCGTCCAAGTCGACCATTTCCAGCCTGTTGTCGGGCCATGTGCCTCCCACTTCCCTGGGCGCATGCAAGCCTAGTCCTGCTGCAACGTACGCCCTGGGAGTTTCTCCTTTGGTGGGCGTGTATTCCTCGTCCATGGCCACGTGCATGGCCTTCCCAGAGTCGTCGCCACCTCCTGTGGGAAGCCCCCTTTCACTTGTGTCTCCTGTGTGCGTGTGCTCTACTTCCCTCGCTGCTTCTGGTGTGAAGTGGAAGGCCCCCTGGAAGGTGGAGAGGATTTGGAGGTGCACAGAGGTCTTCCCATCCAATAGCTCCAGCTGAAACTGAAGGTCATCTAGGCCTTGTCAAAGCTCGAAGACCATCCCGTAAAGAATGGCCAGGCTATCCTGCAATTGCGAGTCTGAGACTGAATCTGAAAAGGAGTGTGGCCCAAGTGGAGGTTCCTATAGAAGAGGTGGTGCTTCCAAGGGTGGGCGAGTGGAGGAGGCCTCTAGTGGAGCCAGTGTGCTGGCTGGTGAATTTGGTGGTACTGCAGGAGGCGCCCAACATGAGGAGGCTCTGTCAAGGATGGGTTATGAGGGAAGACCGAGCGAGCTATCAGAGAGTGCCAACCCCTCAAGCCGAGAAGCAAAAGGGGAGGAAGGGAGGAGGGGGCGAGTGCTACTTGTTCAGACTGCGATGAATGCGAGGAGTGCGAGAGGGACGACCTAGGGGAGGAGCCTGGGGAGGTTGCAGATACTTGAGCGAGGACCAAATGAGGCCACTGTGGTTGCCAGAGCGATCCTCTCCTTGGCTTGCCTCTCTGTCTTGGCATTCTGACGGTACAGGGGGAGAAGGTGGGCGTAGGAAAAGATCCCAGATGGTCGAGGAGGAGTTGGAGAAAAAGTCGGTTGCAAGAGAGTGCAACGAAGGAGGGAGGCTGGAATGAGGCATGGCTTCACAAATGATGAAGAAGAAGGTGATGCCGCATGCACAGAGTAAAGGTGCGTTCAATGAGTAGAGCCATGGAAGGGACATCTTGAGGAGGTTAGGCGCACCAGGGTTAATGGTGTCTGGGACGTCGTATGGGGGAGTTAAATGCATGGGGGTGGCGGTGGTGCATGCCACGCTTCAGTCACATGGCAATTGCCATGCTGGCCTCTTCGTGCCTCCTCCAAGTGCCATGTGTCCCACACTATCACCCCATCTGGGGGTCTATCCACTGCCATGGCTTTTTCAGTGCACTGTTGGAGTATGGGATGCGTAGGATTGAGGGAAGTTTGGCACAGGAGTTCCGGTCCCTCCCAATTCGCTCCCAGATTTTCCATTCATCTGCAACCTGATTCGCCTTTCTCTTGATGTGTGAGGGGATGAAGGCCCGATTAGGTTGCAGAAGATTCAAAATTGTTCTTAGTCGATAGGAGAGTCTCCAGCAAGGTGAGATTCGCTCTGGGTCAGCTCCATTCAAGATTTTCCTGAAGAGATTGGTAATGACTAGCGAATCCCCTTCAACAATCAACTTGGTGAAGTTGTGCTCAATTGCTAATTGTAGGCCTTGGGTGAGACCCCATAACTCAACAACATTGTTCGTAGTGTGGCCTATGCTTCCTACGTTAATAAGAAGAATATGGCTTTGGTGATTGCGAAAGACCACTCCAAAACCTGCTGCCCCGGGTTTACCCTTGGAGGCTCC
>JASDQU010738690.1:141922-152404 GCA_032191745.1 Picea mariana
TATATATATATATATATATATATATATATATATATATATATATATATCTCTTGCTAATAACATATAACATTAATTATTTATGTGTGCATATAATTATATCTGTGCATATAATTATATTATGAAAGTGTAACTTGTGCGAATTAAAGAAATTAAATTTACTTTCTATCTTTCACTTTGCTAGTGATTTAAGTTTATTTCAGTAGACGTGAGATGCATGTATTTAACAAGTGCTGCATAGCGGCTAAACCTGCCACGTAATTCGGGCTGGTCAATTGTACGACATTGTAATGGATATTGGATGCATAGGGGCATTTCAATTTTAATATTTGTACAAATTTATTTCACTATACAATTTCGTGACAATTAACAAATGGTGCTCATGAAATATGTCTTGACAATTTCTGTCAATTAACTGAATACACATAAATAGCTCTTGCACAATTTTTTCATTGGTGTGCAGATTACACTCCACTTTCATCACCCGATACCTACATACTAAGTGTTTCAGATGTATGTCAGTTAATTTGATAAAGCTACTGGCCATTAAAATAGAAAATAAATATAGCCACATCTTCCATGAATCGGCTAGATAATAACTATCTACTGTGAAGGGTTCAAATCACGAGGACTGAGGCCACTTGTTCCATATTACCCAACAAAATCGATGGCAACTTGCATATACATGCCGAATTTATGGAGACATAAAGGTCTACCGCCGGAGCTAGAATAAGACTTCAACTTATGAACCAATAATATTAGAGATAGAAGATTTAAACGGATTTAAATGTTTGAAAAAAAAAATACAATTATAAAGTAACACTTTGGAAAAGAATGAAAAATTTATGGTCAACCGGGAAAGTAATATATGGTCAACGACTAACTCAACACTATATACCATGCGGCGACAGGTATAATAACCATAATGTCTATTGATTCTCACACAATGTAATTATAAAATTACATTTATGAATAAAAGCCAATGATTTGTTACTATTACAACCACTAATTTTTTTTTTTTAATATGAGGTTTTTTTAATATGAGAAATGTAGGGTCGACTCGCAACCTTCAACCTTCATATCATGGGTCTCACGCTCTCCTCTAATGCGCCAAGATTAAACAATTGTTTATTGAAGTAACAACTAACACAATGGAACGATTATTCTACTTAAATTCCAAGTTTAAAGATTGCAAGAATCATTACTTCCTACACTGATCCAGGTCAGCAATTCTTAGTTTAATGCAATAATGCATATTTTTTGTTTATAGGTTGAATCGAGTAAAAAGAGGAGAGCGAGAATTTCAATATGGAACCAGAGCCGAATGCTTTCAATTTTGGTGTATCATAATGGTGGAGGGTGGTAGGTAACCCTTTTCCTTTCCTTCCTTGGTGGTAGTTTCTTCGTAGGAATAGCCAGAGTTCTTGATATTACACCTTTCCTTTGTAAAATGAACTTTACCTACGTTTTTCCTGGTTATTTTAACACTGCTCTCACCTGGTTAACTAGGGGTGTTGCTTAGTAGTAGGTTTCGAACCTCTTGGAGTCTTTTGGCGATTTTTTTCGGTTTAACACTCACTTAGGTCCTCTAGTCATTTTTATCTGGTTAGTTAGCAGCAAACTCCTTTCCAGTTTACCAACTGCTAGCAGTAACCTTTGTTTTTAGCTGAGTCGAAAATCCATAAATAACAATTAATTGCTATTCTTGGAAACTGAACTGCTTTGAAGTCAGTGGCTAGAATGATATCGGTGGAGCGCAAGTGGCATAAGTAGTTAACTGAGTTGTGATCTCATTTAAAGCAATTATTCATTGCTATTCTTGGAAACTGGAATGATTCTAAAGTTGGTGGTTGGAATGAACTTAGTGGAGCCCAGGTGGCTTACCTATGGCTCATCCTCGGCAGGCTGGAATTGAAGATGACGTAAGGGCACTAATGGGCACTGCTGACGAGGGTATTTGGTAGGAGGAGGGTCTCTTCACAACTGTAGATTCCTTGGGAGCGCGTATAATCTCTTTAACTCACACTTTAAATTATTTGGCTTCTCCTAATGCTATTCCTAATAGTAGGATTTTAGGTGGAGTTCCCTCATTTTTCGACTTTCTCCCTGGCCTTTCTGAAAGACATCCAAAGGTGGAGAAGCTCTTGCCTGTGTGCAGTCTGAGAGAGGGTTATAGGGATGCGGTTATTCCAGGTTCACGGTATAAGGTGGGAAGAACTGCGGGTACCTTTGGGGGTAGTCGTAGGCAGTGGAAGGCCAACAAGGTCGCAAAGCAGATGGTGCTGGAGTTTGATATTGGTTTCGAGGAGACCTATAGGATGGATTTATGTGGGCTGGTTGGTAGGATATCCTACACCAACTTGTGTAAGGTCTCGCTCCCTATCTGGGTCGAGCAGGCTTGGGAACCTTTATTAGGATATGCACCAGAGATACTATATTTAACCAAAGGATGGTTTGACTTCATATGCAAAACGTCGGAAGATGCAACGCTTCTACTGGATAACATGTGGGTTATTGGAGGTAACAACTTAATGCTGAAGTGCTGGTGGGTAGCTTTCGACTTGATGACATAATACTTCCAACATCGACATTTGTGGGTTCTGCTTACCGTCTTACCCCAACAACTTTGGAATGAAGGAGCTATGAAGGACATTGGGAATTCTCTGGGTAAGTACATTATGGTAGATAGATCAACCCTTTCGGCGACGTCTAGGAAATTTGGGAGAATTATGGTTGAATTGGATATACACAACGGGCTTCCTGAAGTCATTGAAATAGAATGGAGGGGACGTCAGGTACTACAAATTCTTGGCTATCTCGACATACCATTCAGATGCAGCCTTTGTCGGAGCACTGGACACCTGCGTAGGGTATAGAGGTTACATCGAAGAAGAAGTGTCGGAAGACACAACACTGCTTAGAGAGTATCAAGACACTTCTCCAGAAACTGGTTTCAATGGGACCGAGCCTTTCCACTTCGCACCGAAGGTTTCCAGTCAATTAGAGTCTTTGGAAATGCCTATGGGTAAGTTAAAATTTTATTGCCCTGCTCTTTTTTCTTCTCTGTTGTTGTGGGAAAGGGATTCACTTGATGCATCTGACTGGTTGAAAAATTCTACTTCCAAAGTCGGTTTGTCCACAGATGTGGACAGGGGAATAAATGATCTGGATGGAGTAGGCTTAGAGCGAGAGAAGGACAAGGTTACCTTGTCGGCCGGACTAGCGTGGGTTGAAACCATTTCAAATTTAGTGAGTCTACTTTAGTCAAGTGATAAAAATATTAAGTCTGATTTTTCTCTAGACTTAGTTGTTCCTAGTCAACCGGTTTATCCTTCACCTTCATCATGTCCATAGGCTAGGGTTTCTGCACCTCTCCCGGGTTATCTAGAACCGAAAGAGAATGACACCTCTTTAAGCGTTGTTCTTGACTCCTTAATTCCTTTTATCTGCGACTCAAACTCTACTGTCCAGCTGCCTCTTTTTTTGGGAAACACAGTTTTATATTCTTCAACAAGTGGTGGGGAGGCCAACTCTTCATGCCAGCGTGCTGAAGGAGCAGGGAAAGAGTTCTCTTGGTCTAGGGGCCTGGGTATCGAATACTTGTCAATTAAGACCAAGAGTTCCTGAAAAAAATCAACGGTTTTGGCCATCTTGCAAAATGATTCTTGTCCACCTTCCACTGACAGTGAGCCACTTAGAGCAATGAAAGTCATGGCATAGGAAAAATAATGTTATTTCTCTCCTTAAACCTTAGGGGGACTGGGGGCACCCTAAAATCAGCCTATGTCCGTCGTGTACTGGATAGAACCCATCCCGACATTGTATTTTTACAGGAAACTTTGGTTCATGCATAGAAATCCAGAACCTTCATGCATGTTTTTCGACCAACCTGTGTTAGTTGTGCTGTAAATCCGGTGGGAAATTTGGGTGGACTATTGGTTACGTGGGACCCGAACATATTTTATCTGGTTCCGTACCTCTCCTGTGGTGGAATTTTGTTGACATGGAATTGTATCGCAAGCAAAAGGGAGATATCCTTGCTAAATATCTATGGTCCTTCCATGGAGCGGAATTTTTTTTGAAACCTTGTGGCAGATTCAAGACTTTTATTACATAAAAAATTGATTATTTCAAGGGATATGAACTTAAACTTATCCTTGGGTGGGGTTTGGGGAGGATCTGTAATAGCGGGGCCCTATGCAGGTTTTTTTAAAGCTTTCTTTCAAAACAATAAACTAATTGACATCCAGCCGAAAAAGGTTGTACTGGTGCCAACTCGATTGCGAAAAGGTTGGACATGTTTCTCATATCTGAAAGAGCTTCTATCGAGTGTGGGAATTTACAGATCATGGGTGGAGTATCCATATGTATCAGATCATGCCCCGATTATACTTCATTTGGAGATCACTCCACTCTTCTAGTTATATCCATTGAAATTAAATTCTCAGTGGTTGTTGGATCAAGATTTTAATTATATTGTACATAAAGTCTGGAATGACCCAAAATTCTTATACGAGGGAGGAAAACATAGAAGGTTGGTCTAGAAACTAAAAGAACTAAAGGATATCACTAAACACTGGGTTAAGAATCGCAACATCAAGGCATTATCACATCTGGTGAAGCTGGAGGAATAAATAAAAGTCACTCTTCAAAACTTTTTGGGAGGTTTGTGATTACCAGAGGAGGAAAGACATATAAAAAGTCTTGAACAAGAAAGAAACAAGTACTTAAAAGAAAAGGAAGAACTTTGGAGACAATGTATCAAGGCGATATGGATTCAGAGTGGGGATCAAAACACAAAGTTTTTCCATCATTTTGCCAATTAGAGGAGAAATCGTAAATAGGTATGAGAGATTAGAGATGATTCAGGGACTATACACAATGGACATGAAGAAATGAAAGTTGAAGCAATCAAATACTTCAATTTTTTTTTCAAATCTCAGGATCAACCTTCGACTATTGACCAAGTAAAAGTAGCGGGTCTTTTCTTCTGATTGGTCAATGAGGTAGAAGTTGAAGACCTGCATAGTCTAGTAAACTTGGGGGAACTGAAAGAGGTTTTATCCATGTTCAAGAAAGATAAGAGTCTAGGGCATGGTGGATGGACTGCTAAGTTCTTTTTACATTTCTTTGATCTGGTTGGGGGGGGTCTCTTAGAAATGGTTGAAGAATCAAGATTGAGGGGTATTATTAAAACAGGCCTAAGATCAACTTTCTTAGCCTTAATACCAAAAGTGAATAAGCCTCTTACTTTTGGGGATTTCAGGCCAATCTCCTTGTGTAACCTCTGTTATAAAGTAATATAAAAAATTATAGCAAACCGGATAAAGCCTATCCTGTCCAGATCACTATCAGCAGAGAAGTTGGGTTTTTTGAAAGGTAGACATATCTAAGATTCCATTGGAACTGTACATGAATGCCTCCATAGTATAAAAAAAAAGAATTTAAATATCTTGTACTGAAGCTGGACCTTCAGAAGGTCTATGATTGCATAAATTGGAACTTTTTAAGGTTGATCTTAATTCAAGTAGGCCTTGGTATTAGGATGACCAACTGGATTATGAGTTGCGTTGTTTCCCCATCCTTCGTTGTTTTACTTTTTCAAAAGTGGAAGAGGATTACAGCAAGGGTGCCCATTATCCCCTTTGTTTTTTATTCTGGTTATGGAAGGACTAAGCCATTTACTAAAGGAAAGCTAAAGTGAAGGAAAGCTGATTGGAGTCAAAGTATCCAAAATTGTAAAAATCCTCCACATTTGTTTTGTGGATGATGTAATAATTATGACAAAAGCTACTATGAGTGAATGGTGGGAGATTGATAAACTTCTGCTCAGCATCGGGGCTACATGTAAATGTTACAAAAACTATAGTACTTCACGAGGGATTGTCAGAATTGGACTTAATTCCTTACAAAACTCTATTTCCATTTACTTTTTTTGGTCTATCAACTTGATTCAAATATCTCGGTTATTACTTAAAGACTGGGCTGCAAAGAGTTGAAGACTGGAGATGGATGTTGAAAAAAGTGGAGAAAAAGATAGGACTTTGGTGCTATAGGTGGTTATCACTGGGAGGGCGATATACTTTAATGAAGTCTGTCTTAGAAATCGAACTTGTATACTGGATGTCCCTGATGGCCATTCCCTTCACTGTATTAAATACATTAAGGAAAAATATGTTTAATTTTCTATGGAAGGGTAATAGTGAAACTAATCACTATCATCTCTGCAAGTGGGAACTTCTTACAATACCAAAGAAATACGGTGGATGGGGTTTTCACAATATTTTTAATTTTAATAAAGCCTTGGCCGCAAATACTCTCTGGCGAGTATTAATGCATGATGGAATCTGGCATAAAGTTATCAAAGAAAAGTACCTTCCTCACACCACAGTAATAAACTGGTCCACATCACCAACTTTTCATTAGAAGGTGACTTCAAGAATCTGGAATGGTCTCTTAAAATTAGTCCACTTGATCACTCACTGGTTGAGTTGGACTCCTGGTTCGGGTCAGCTTATCGTTCTCGGTAGAGACAAAATCCTGGGGATGGGAGACATGTCCTTCCTCTACTTTAATCTTATTTCTGAATTAAGACAACAAAATATTACCTCACTCTCTCAAGCTAGGAGTCATACTGATCAACTCTCCACTTCATCAAATTGGATTAGCAGTAATGAGTTGGGCTTTACAGGAAATATGGTAGCAGAATGGGATCATCTCTTAATGATTCAAGAGCATACATCCAGGATATAAAAGATGAATTGTTTTGGACCAGAGGTGATAATTCAGGAACACTTATAGTAAAAAATTCTTATATGGCATTATTATCAACCCGGGGTTTGGCGAGAATTGGAGGATGGAGACAAGCAGTTTGGAAATGGGACATCCAACTTAAAATAAAACTTTTTATTTGGTTGGCAATGAAAAATAAAATTTTAACTTGGGATAATATTCAACAAAGAGGCTGGGAAGGACCTAGTCGGTGCCAACTATGTAAACAAGATACTAAAAATATAAATCATCTTTTCATTCACTTATTTTTCACAAATTCGGTCTGGGAGAGATTGATAACTTGTAAAAAATACAAAAAAATTGTTAAGGGAACACACTGTCGGACTGTTTCAAAAACTGGACAGAGGAAAAGTCTGTTCCTCCGTTGATTGCTGCTCACACTTGTTGGTATATATGGTTAGAGAGGAACTCAACTATATTTGAGGAGACTACTCCCTCTATTCACATAGTGATTTACAAGACTCTTGGTTCTCAGAAAATACACTTGGCATCTCAAAAAATTGTCCCACTGCAAGATATTATGATTTCACAACACATTAATACAACCATTGCATGGTTCGATGGAGCTGCAAAAGTTGATGACAATCAGTGTGGAGCTGGAGGAGTCTTCAAAAATATAGACTTAACAATATATAGATGGGTTTTTAATTGCCGAGGAGGCACAAACACAAGGGCAAAGCTATTGGGAGTATGGGCAACTCTCATGCTGGAAACTCATCTATCATTTCATAGACTTCAAGTTCTGGGTAATTCCAAAGTAGTTATTGATTGGATATCCAACAGAGGAAGACTTCAAGCAAGCACAATTGAAGGCTGGAAATCCAGAATTAAGGAATTAATTAAACCTTTTCAAGATATCAGTTTTAAGCACATTTACAGGGGATATAATAAGGAAGCAGATCTTCTTTCTAAGCCAGCATTAAGGGAACCAAAAGGCATAATCACATATTACAAATGGGTCAATGGGACTGAAGGTCCCAGGAGACGTCTTAGCCTTTACTAGTTCTAGTCCTTTTATTTATGTTTTGGACATGCTATCGACAATATTGTTACTCTTATCAATTCTCTATGAACATATATCTTAGTTAGTTTAATTCACTTCCGACATAGAATTTTGTTTTTTGAAGAATCTTTTCTAGATTCTTTGGTCATCCGTGTATATGAATGGTTTTTTAATAACGGGGAAATCTTTGTATAGTTTCATGTTACTCTTTTGGAAAGACTGTCTCTTGATATGGTCCTTGATATGGACTAGAAGATGTAAACAAATTATATTCACTAATATAATTGAGCAAATTTTCTATTGGGAAAAAAAGGTTGAATCGAGTCGACAAAAGATTGAGCTTGAGAGGAAGATTAATTATTGCTATCAACTCATGAGGTTATCGTAAATAAAATAGGAAGAATAAACATTTCATAAATAAAATTAGGAAAAACATTTTTTTCTCATAATTATTAAAATTCTCATTAATTTAATGAATTAACATTAAATTGTATTTAAACTTTATATTTAAACTTTATATTTAAACATAAGTTAACTATAAAAATATTATTATTTATATAAAAATATATAAAAATAAACTTAAAAACTTTAGATAAATGATGAATTTTTTAATTAATTGAATGAGCAAGTGCAACTTTCAGAAAGTCCCAATGAAGACAAACTATTATTAATTCACCTCTATTGATGAGATTAAAATTGATTTTAAAAATAATAATTTAATTAGTGTATACAATAAAAACAAATTATTATTAATGCAAGTGTAAAGAAAAAAATAAGCATTGTTAAGATAAGAACAAATTCTCACGAGCTCCATAGTGAAATTGGGCGTTGGTCAATTCCTAAAACGCCATGGGATGAAAGAGTGTGTCACCTTTGTGACACTAAGAAGGTTGAAGATGAAAAGCACTTTCTCTTAGATTGTCTAGCGTATACCCATATTAGATCTCATTTTCAAAATATTTATCACACTACCAACCTTCCTAACCCCTTAACTCAACAAAAGTATGGTGATCTTGAAAAGCTTATCTTAATGCTTTTCGAGCACATAAACAAAATTCTAAAGAATCACAAGTAATCAATTACCCTCTTAAGGTCCGATAGACCAATTCGGTCTTAGTGGACATTAATCATCATCATCATCATCATCATCATTGATGAAATTAAAATTGATTTAAAAAACACCAACATCTATAATATAATCAACTTTGCTCAAAAGAGACATACCCAATTAAATTAGAAAATTTGAATTTTAAATATTACTAGTTATAATTTGCACGTATAACTAGTTTATATTCTCATAAACATGCATGACTAATAAACCTACAACCAACTAGACTGATAAACTGCAAGGATGTTATTAGTCAGATAAACTTGCATACTAAAAACTTTTAGTTGCTTTCAAAAGAAAGTTTCTTAATGTTAATTTAAAAAAATATTGTAAATACCTACCTAAATGTCTATTTTATTCCTAAGAATGAAGTATTCATCAAATCATCATTGACAACTATATTTGTATCTGATATTTAAAGAGACATGGCGGGAAAAGAGTATTTTCACCAAGGATGCATCTATGTTCTAAACCTCCTTGTAAAAATTCTTTCTCACCTCTGAACTAATAACATTAACATTAACAGAATCTATAAGCCCTATTCTTTTTCTCACCTCTGAACTAATAACATTAACATTAACAAAATCTATAAGCCCTATTCTTCGGATGCTGCAACCGCCCTCGTTTGCCTGCCTATACCTGCTCGTGGTCGGAGAGGAGCTCTAGCAATGCCACACCCGATGTGAAAAATGTTATGTCCCTTCTATTCCCAAGTGCTTAGATGGCATATCCGCACTCTATAACATGGCTTTGTGATGACGTAAAATACTGCAATCCGAGCAATGAGAATATGAATTCACCTTATTCGAGGAAGAAGCATCCAAAGAATTCGTTCAATTGTCATTTTTGCGGAGATCCCTTCGACAACTCTGAAGCATTGCGAAGATGGCCTCATCGCTACCCGTCTGAGGTAAATTTGAAGCTTTACTTACTGCATCTGTGCACACAAATCTTTTTTACAATTTCGTTTGTAAGGTGATGTTGTTAATGAGAAAATATTCTAAGTTAAAGACGTGTCTCTTAAGTCTTTAAAGATTGGGGAATTTGGCTCTGTCGAAAACTTTAAAGATTGTTGAATTTGGCTTTGCCAGAAACTTTAGTGGTGGAGTTTTTTAAGATTTGACGTCCAATCACCTGTCATATATTCAATACACATTAAACGTCATATATTCAATACACATTAAACAAAATCAATCTACACATTAATCCGTCATAAATTCAATACACATTAAATCTACACATTAAACAAATGAGACATGCCCAAAGGAGATCTGCCTAGAATGGAGGAGATATGTGCAGGACAGAGGATCCCCTCAAAACAAATATGCCCAAGACAAAGGATCCCATCACATGACAAAGGTTCATTGCTAAAGACAGATGGAAATATTTAAAATTTTTACAAATAAAAACAAAATTTAATTAATTTTTTTGCTGACAATTTCACATCCAGGCAGGGATAAATTGTCACTTCATAGTTTTCAACCAATTAGAAAATATAATTTTTGAATATTAAATATTAAAAAATATTTTTTATTTTTCAAAATATTGAATTTAATACATGAATATTATGGAACTTTTGAAA
>JASDQU010738690.1:152454-167857 GCA_032191745.1 Picea mariana
TTATTTCAGTAGATGTGAGATGCATGTATTTAACAAGTGCTGCATAGCGGCTAAACCTGCCACGTAATTCGGGCTGGTCAATTGTACGACATTGTAATGGATATTGGATGCATAGGGGCATTTCAATTTTAGTATTTGCACATATTTATTTCACTATACAATTTCTTGACAATTAACAAATGGTGCTCATGAAATATGTCTTGACAATTTATGTCAATTAACTGAATAAACATAAATAGCTTTGGCACAATTTTTTCATTGGTGTGCAGATTACACTCCACTTTCATCACTTGATACCTACATACTAAGTGTTTCAGATGTATGTCAGTTAATTTGATAAAGCTACTGGCCATTAAAATAGAAAATAAATATAGCCACATCTTCCATGAATCGGCTAGATAATAACTATCTACTGTGAAGGGTTCAAATCACGAGGACTGAGGCCACTTGTTCCATATTACCCAACAAAATCGATGGCAACTTGCATATACATGCAGAATTTATGGAGACATAAAGGTCTACCGTCGGAGCTAGAATAAGACTTCAACTTATGAACCAATAATATTAGAGATAAATGATTTAAACGGATTTAAATGTTTGAAAAAAATATAAAAAAATACAATTATAATGTAACACTTTGGAAAAGAATGAAAAATTTATGGTCAACCGGGAAAGTAACATATGGTCAACGACTAACTCAACACTACATACCATGAGACGACAGGTATAATAACCATAATGTCTATTGTATCTCACACAATGTAATTATAAAATTACATTTATGAATAAAAGCCAATGATTTGTTACTATTACAACCACTAATTTTTTTTTTTTAAATATGAGGTTTTTTTTAATATGAGAAATGTAGGGTCAACTTGCAACCTTCAACCTTCATATCATGGGTCTCACGCTCTCCTCTAATGCGCCAAGATTAAGCAATTGTTTATTGAAGTAACAACTAACACAATGGAACGATTATTCTACCTAAATTCCAAATTTAAAGATTGCAAGAATCATTACTTCCTACACTGATCCAGGTCAGCAAGGCTTAGTTTAATGCAATAATGCATATTTTTCGTTTATAGGTTGAATCGAGTAAAAAGAGGAGAGCGAGAATTTCAGTATGGAACCAGAGTCGAATGCTTTCAATTTTGGTGTATCATAATGGTGGAGGGTGGTAGGTAACCCTTTTCCTTTCCTTCCTTGGTGGTAGTTTCTTCGTAGAAATAGCCAAAGTTCTTGATATTACACCTTTCCTTTGTAAAATGAACTTTACCTACGTTTTTCCTGGTTATTTTAACACTGCTCTCACCTGGTTAACTAGGGGTGTTGCTTAGTAGTAGGTTTCGAACCTCTTGAAGTCTTTTGGCAGTTTTTTTCGGTTTAACACTCACTTAGGTCCTCTAGTCATTTTTATCTGGTTAGTTAGAAGAAAACTCCTTTCCAGTTTACCAACTGCTAGCAGTAATCTTTGTTTTTAGCTGAGTCAAAAATCCATAAATAACAATTAATTGCTATTCTTGGAAACTGAACTGCTTTGAAGTCAGTGGTTAGAATGATATCGGTGGAGTGCAAGTGGCATAAGTAGCTAACTGAGTCGTGATCTCATTTAAAGTAGTTATTCATTGCTATTCTTGGAAACTAGAATGATTCTGAAGTTGGTGGTTGGAATGAACTTAGTGGAGCCCATGTGGCTTACCTATGGCTCATCCTCGGCATGCTGGAATTGAAGATGACGTAAGGGCACTAATGGGCACTGCTGACGAGGGTCTCTTCACAACTGTAGATTCCTTGGGAGCGTGTACAATCTCTTTAACTCACACTTTAAATTATTTTACTTCTCCTAATGCTATTCCTAATAGTAGGATTTTAGGTGGAGTTCCCTCATTTTTCGACTTTCTCCCTGGCCTTTTTGAAAGACATCCAGAGGTGGAGAAGCTCTCGCTTGTGTGCAGTCTAAGAGAGGGTTATAGGGATGCGGTTATTCCAGGTTCACGGTATAAGGTGGGAAGAACTGCGGTTATCTCTGGGGGTAGTCGTAGGCAGTGGAAGGCCAACAAGGTCGCAAAGCAGATGGTGCTGGGGCTTGATATTGGTTTCGAGGAGACCTGTAGGATGGCTTTATGTGGGCTGGTCGGTAGAATATCCTACACCAACTTGTGCAAGGTCTCGCTCCCTATCTGGGTTGAGCAGGCTTGGGAACCTTTATTAGGATATGCACCAGAGATACTATATTTAACCAAAGGATGGTTTGGCTTCATATGAAAAACGTCGGAAGATGCAACGCTTCTACTGGATAACATGTGGGTTATTGGAGGTAACAAATTAATGCTGAAGTGCTGGTGGGTAGCTTTCGACCCGATGACATAATACTTCCAACATCGAAATTTGTGGGTTTTGCTTCCCGTCTTACCCCAACAACTTTGGAATGAAGGAGCTATGAAGGACATTGGGAATTCTCTAGGTAAGTACATTATGGTAGATAGATCAACCCTTTTGGCGACGTCTAGGAAAGTTGGGAGAATTATGGTTGAATTGGATATACACAACGGGCTTCCTAAAGTCATTGAAATAGAATGGAGGGGACATCAGGTACTACAAATGCTTGGCTATCTCGACATACCATTCAGATGCAGCCTTTGTCAGAGCACTGGACACCTGCGTAGGGATTATAGAGGTTACATCGAAGAAGAAGTGTTGGAAGACACAACACTTCTTAGAGAGTATCAAGACACTTCTCCAGAAACTGGTTTCAATGGGACCGAGCCTTTCCACTTCGCACCGGAGGTTTCCAGTCAATTAGAGTTTTTGGAAATGCTTATGGGTAAGTTAAAATTTTATTGCCCTGCTCTTTTTTCTTCTCTGTCTTTGTGGGAAAGGAATTCACTTGATGCATCTGACTGGTTGAAAAATTCTACTTCCAAAGTCGGTTTGTCCACAGATGTGGACAGGGGAATAAATGATCCAGATGGAGTGGGTTTAGAGTGATAGAAGGACAAGGTTACCCTGTCGGCCGGACTAGCGTGGTTTGAAACCATTTCAAATTTAGTGATTCTACTTTAGTCAAGTGATAAAAATATTCAGTCCGATTTTCTCTAGACTTAGTTGTTCCTAGTCAACTGGTTTATCCTTCACCTTCGTCCTGTCCACACACTGGGGTTTCTGCACCTCTCCTGGGTTATCTAGAACCGAAAGAGAATGACACCTCTTTAAGCGTTGTTCTTGACTCCTTAATTCCTTTTTATCCACGACTCAAACTCTACTGTCCAGCTGCTTGTTTTTTTGGGAAACACAGTTCTATATTCTTCAACAAGTGGTGGGGAGGCCAACTCTTCATGCCAGCGTGCTGAAGGAGCAGGGAAAGAGTTCTCTTGGTCTAGGGGCCTGGGTATTGAATGATCGTCGATTAAGACCAAGAGTTCTTGGAAAAAATCAACGGTTTTGACCATCTTGCAAAATGATTCTTGTCCACCTTCCACTGATAGTGAGCCACTTAGAGCAATGAAAGTCATGGCATAGGCGAAATAATGTTATTTCTCTCCTTAAACCTTAGAGGGGACTGGGGGCACCCTAAAATCAGCCTCTGTTCGTCATGTACTGGATAGAACCCATCCTGACATTGTATTTTTATAGAAAACTTTGGTTCATGCACAGAAAGCCAGAACCTTCATGCATGTTTTTCGACCAACCTGCGTTAGTTGTGCTGTAAATTCGGTGGGAAATTTCGGTGGACTATTGGTTACGTGGGACCCAAACATATTTGATCTGGTTCCTTACCTCTCCTGTGGTGGAATTTTGTTGACATGGGATTGTATCGCAAGCAAAAGGGAGATATCCTTGCTAAATATCTATGGTCCTTCCATGGAGCGGAATTTTTTTTGAAACCTTGTGGTAGATTCAAGACTTTTATTACATAAAAAATTGATTATTGCAAGGGATATGAACTTAAACTTATCCTTGGGTGAGGTCCGTGGAGGATCTGTAATAGAGGGGCCCTTGGCGGGTTTTTTCAAAGCTTTCTTTCAAAACAATAAACTAATTGACATCCAGCCGAAAAAGGTTGTCCCTACCTGGAGAAATGGTTGTACTGGTGCCAACTCGATTGCGAAAAGGTTGGACATGTTTCTCATATCTGAAGATCTTCTATCGAGTGTGGGAATTTACAGATCATGGGTGGAGTATCCATATGTATCAGATCATGCCCCGATTATACTTCATTTGAAGATCACTCCACTCTTCAAGGCATATCCATTGAAATTAAATTCTCAGTGGTTGTTGGATCAGGATTTTAATTATATTGTACATAAAGTCTGGAATGACCCAAAATTCTTATACGAGGGAGGAAAACATAGAAGGTTGGTCTGGAAACTAAAAGAACTAAAGGATATCACTAAACACTGGGTTAAGAATCACAACATCAAGGCATTATCACATCTGGTGAAGCTGGAGGAATAAATAAAAGTCACTCTTCAAAACTTTTTGGGAGGTTCTTGATTACTAGAGGAGGAAAGACATATAAAAAGTCTTGAACAAGAAAGAAACAAGTACTTAAAAGAAAAGGAAGAACTTTGGAGACAATGTAGCAAGGCGATATGGATTCAAAGTGGGGATCAAAACACAAAGTTTTTCCATCATTTTGCCAATTAGAGGAGAAATCGTAAATATGTATGAGAGATTAGAGATGATTCAGGGACTATACACAATGGACATGAAGAAATAAAAGTCGAAGCAATGAAATACTTCAATTTTTTTTTCAAATCTCAGGATCAACCTTCGACTATTGACCAAGTAAAAGTAGCGGGTCTTTTCTCCTGATTGGTCAATGAGGTAGAAGCTGAAGACCTGTATAGTCTAGTAAACTTGGGGGAACTGAAAGAGGTTTTATCCATGTTCAAGAAAGATAAGAGTCTAGAGCATGATGGATGGACTGTTGATTTCTTTTTACATTTCTTTGATCTGGTTGGGGGGGTCTCTTAGAAATGGTGGAAGAATCAAGATTGAGGGGCATTATTACAGCAGGCCTAAGCTCAACTTTCTTAGCCTTAATACCAAAAGTGAATTAGCCTCTTACTTTTGGGGATTTCAGGCCAATCTCCTTGTGTAACCTCTGTTATAAAGTAATATAAAAAATTATAGCAAACCGGATAAAGCCTATCCTGTCCAGATCACTATCAGCAGAGCAGTTGGGTTTTTTGAAAGGTAGACAGATCCAAGATGCCATTGGAACTGTACATGAATGCCTCCATAGTATAAAAAAAAAGAATTTAAATCTCTTGTACTGAAGCTGGACCTTCAGAAGGCCTATGATTGCATAAATTGGAACTTTTTAAGGTTGATCTTAATTCAAGTAGGCCTTGGTATTAGGATGACCAACTGGATTATGACTTGCATTGTTTCCCCATCCTTCGTTGTTTTACTTTTTCAAAAGTGGAAGAGGATTAAGCCAAGGGTGCCCATTATCCCCTTTGTTGTTTATTCTGGTTATGGAAGGACTAAGCCATTTACTAAAGGAAAGCCAAAGTGAAGGAAAGCTGATTGGAGTCAAAGTATCCAAAATTGTAAAAATCCTCCACATTTGTTTTGTGGATGATGTAATAATTATGACAAAAGCTACTATGAGTGAATGGTGGGAGATTGATAAACTCTTAAAACTTTTCTGTTCAGCATCGGGGCTACATGTAAATGTTACAAAAACTATAGTACTTCACGAGGGATTGTTGGAATTGGACTTAATTCCTTACAAAACTCTATTTCCATTTACTTTTTCTGGTCTATCAACTTGATTCAAATATCTCAGTTATTACTTAAAGACTGGGCTGCAAAGAGTTGAAGACTGGAGCTGGATGTTGAAAAAAGTGGAGAAAAAAATAGGACTTTGGTGCTATAGGTGGTTATCACTGGGAGGGTGATATACTTTAATGAAGTCTGTCTTAGAAATTGAACCTGTATACTGGATGTCCCTGATGGACATTCCCTTCACTGTATTAAATACATTAAGGAAAATTAATTTTCTATGGAAGGGTAATAGTGAAACTAATCACTATCATCTCTGCAAGTGGGAACTTCTTACAGTACCAAAGAAATACGGTGGATGGGGTTTTCACAATATTTTGAATTTTAATAAAGCCTTGGCCGCGAATACTCTCTTGCGAGTATTAATGCATGATGGAATCTGGCATAAAGTTATCAAAGACAAGTACCTTCCTCACACCACAGTAATAAACTGGTTCAGATCACCAACTTTTCATTAGAAGGCGACTTCAAGAATCTGGAATGGTCTCTTAAAATTAGTCCACTTGATCACTCACTGGTTGAGTTGGAATCCTGGTTCGGGTCAGCTTATCGTTCTCGGTAGAGACAAAATCCTGGGGATGGGAGACATGTCCTTCCTCTCCTTTAATCTTATTTATGAATTAAGACAACAAAATATTACCTCACTCTCTCAAGCTAGGAGTCATACTGATCAACTCTCCACTTCATCAAATTGGATTAGCAGTAATGAGTTGGGCTTTACAGGAAATATGGTAGCAGAATGGGATCATCTCTTAATGATTCAAGAGCATACATCCAGGATATAAAAGATGAATTGTTGTGGATCGGGGGTGATAATTCAGGAACACTTACAGTAAAAAATTCTTATATGGCATTATTATCAACCTGGGGTTTGGCGAGAATTGGAGGATGGAGACAAGTAGTCTGGAAATGGGACATCCAACTTAAAATAAAACTTTTTATTTGGTTGGCAATGGAAAATAAAATTTTAACTTGGGATAATATTCAACAAAGAGGCTGGGAAGGACCTAGTCAGTGCCAACTAGGTAAACAAGATACTGAAAATATAAATCATCTTTTCATTCACTTATCTTTCACAAATTCGGTCTGGGAGAGATTGATAACTTGTCCAAAATACAAAAAATTTGTTAAGGGAACACACTGTCGAACTGTTTCAAAAACTGGACAGAGGACAAGTCTGTTCCTCCATTGATTGTTGCTCACACTTGCTGGTATATATGGTTAGAGAGGAACTCAACTATATTTGAGGAGACTACTCCCTCTATTCACATAATGATTTACAAGACTCTTGGTTCTCAGAAAAGACACTTGGAATCTAAAAAAATTGTCCCACTGCAAGATATTATGATTTCACAACACATTAATACAACCATTGCATGGTTCGATGGAGCTGCAAAAGTTGATGACAATTAGTGTGGAGCTGGAGGAGTCTTCAAAAATATAGACTTAACAGTATATAGATGGGTTTTTAATTGCGGAGGAGGCACAAACACAAGGGCAGAGCTATTGGGAGTATGGGCAACTCTCATGCTGGAAACTCATCTATCATTTCATAGACTTCAAGTTCTGGGTAATTCCAAAGTAGTTATTGATTGGCTATCCAACATAGGAAGACTTCAGGCAAGCACAATTGAAGGCTGGAAATCCAGAATTAAGGAATTAATTAAACCTTTTCAAGATATCAGTTTTGAGCACATTTACAGGGGATATAATAAGGAAGTAGATCTTCTTTCTAAGCCAGCATTAAGGGAACCGAAAGGCATAATCACATATTACAAATGGGTCAATGGGACTGAAGGTCCCAGGAGACGTCTCAACCTTTACTAGTTCTAGTCCTTTTATTTATGTTTTGGACATGCTATCGACAATATTGTTACTCTTATCAGTTCTTTATGAACATATATCTTAGTTAGTTTAATTCACTTCCGACATAGAATTTTGTTTTTTGAAGAATCTTTTCTAGATTCTTTGGTCATTCGTGTATATGAATGGTTTTTTTATATCGGGGAAATCTTTGTATAGTTTCATGTTACTCTTTTGGAAAGACTGTCTCTTGATATGGTCTTTGATATGGACTAGAAGATGTAAACAAATTATATTCACTAATATAATTGAGCAAATTTTGCTATTGGGAAAAAAAGGTTGAATTGAGTCGACAGAAGATTGAGCTTGAGAGGAAGATTAATTATTGCTATCAACTCATGAGGTTATCATAAATAAAATAGGAAGAATAAACATTTCATAAATAAAATTAGGAAACACATTTTTTTCTCATAATTATTAAAATTCTCATTAATTTAATGAATTAACATTAAATTGTATTTAAACTTTATATTTAAACATAAGTTAACTATAAAAATATTATTATTTATATAAAAATATATAAAAATAAACTTAAAAACTTTAGATAAATGATGAATTTTTTAATTAATTGAGTGAGCAAGTGCGACTTTCAGAAAGTCCCAATGAAGACAAACTATTATTAATCCACCTCTATTGATGAGATTAAAATTGATTTAAAAAATAATAATTTAATTAGTGTATACAATAAAAACAAATTATTATTAATGCAAGTGTAAAGAAAAAAATAAGCATTGTTAAGATAAGAACAAATTCTCACGAGCTCCATAGTGAAACTGGGCGTTGGTCAATTCCTAAAACGCCATGGGATGAAAGAGTGTGTCACCTTTGTGACACTAAGAAGGTTGAAGATGAAAAACACTTTCTCTTAGATTGTCTAGCCTATACCCATATTAGATCTCATTTTCAAAATATTTATCACACTACCAACCTTCCTAACTCCTTAACTCAACAAAAGTATGGTGATCTTAGAAAGCTTATCTTAATGCTTTTCGAGCACATAAACAAAATTCTAAAGAATCACAAGTAATCAGTTACCCTCTTAAGGTCCGATAGACCAATTCGGTCTTAGTGGACATTAATCATCATCATCATCATCACCATCATCATTGATGAAATTAAAATTGATTTAAAAAACACCAACATCTATAATATAATCAACTTTGCTCAAAATAGACATACCCAATTAAATTAGAAATTTTGAATTTTAAATATTACTAGTTATAATTTGCACGTATAACTAGTTTATATTCTCATAAACATGTATGACTAATAAACCTACAACCAACTAGACTGATAAACTGCAAGGATTTTATTAGTCAGATAAACTTGCATACTAAAAACTTTTAGTTGCTTTCAAAATAAAGTTTCTTTATGTTAATTTAAAAAAATATTGTAAATACCTACCTAAATGTCTATTTTATTCCTAAGAATGAAGTATTCATCAAATCATCATTGACAACTATATTTGTATCTGATATTTAAAGAG
Source organism: Picea mariana (assembly GCA_032191745.1). Classification (NCBI taxonomy): domain Eukaryota; kingdom Viridiplantae; phylum Streptophyta; class Pinopsida; order Pinales; family Pinaceae; genus Picea; species Picea mariana. The sequence goes on from JASDQU010738690.1 coordinate 161,597, forward strand.
ACATGGTGGGAAAAGAGTATTTTTGCCAAGGATGCATCTATGTTCTAAACCTCCCTGTAAAAATTATTTCTCACCTCTGAACTAATAACATTAACATTAACAGAATCTATAAGCCCTATTCTTTTTCTCACCTTTGAACTAATAACATTAACATTAACAGAATCTATAAGCCCTATTCTTCAGATGCTGCAACCGCCCTCGTTTGCCTTCCTATACCTGCTCGTGGTCAGAGAGGAGCTCTAGCAACGCCACACCCGATGCGAAAAATGTTATGTCCCTTCTATTCCCAAGCGCTTAGATGGCATATCCACGCTCTATAACATGGCTTTGTGATGACGTAAAATACTCCAATCCGAGCAATGAGAATGTGAATTCACCTTATTCGAGGAAGAAGCATCCGAAGAAGTCATTCAATTGTCATTTTTGCGGAGATCCCTTCGACAACTCTGAAGCATTGCGAAGATGGCCTCATCGCTACCCGTCTAAGGTAAATTTGAAGCTTTACTTACTGCATCTGTGCACACAAATCTTTTTTACAATTTTGTTTGTAAGGTGATGTTGTTAATGAGAAAATACTCCAAGTTAAAGACGTGTCTTTTAAGTCTTTAAAGATTGGGGAATTTGGCTCTGCTGAAAACTTTAAAGATTGCCGAATTTGGCTTTGCCAGAAACTTTAATGGTGGAGTTTTTTAAGATTTGACGTCCAATCACCTGCCATATATTCAATACACATTAAATGTCATATATTCAATACACATTAAACAAAATCAATCTACACATTAACCCGTCATAAATTCAATACACATTAAATCTACACATTAAACAAATGAGACATGCCCAAAGGAGATCTGCCTAGAATGGAGGAGATATGTGCAGGACAGAGGATCCCCTCAAAACAAATATGCCCAAGACAGAGGATCCCGTCACATGACAAAGGGTCATTGCTAAAGACAGATGGCAACAAAATTTAATTAATTTTTTTGCTGACAATTTCACATCCAGGCAGGGATAAATTGTCACTTCATAGTTTTCAACCAATTAGAAAATATAATTTTTGAATATTAAATATTAAAAAATATTTTTTATTTTTCAAAATATTGAATTTAATACATGAATATTATGGAACTTTTGAAAACATTATAGTAAATTTTTAATATAATTACAGAGTCAATATAGTTTGACCGAAAATCGATTGTTATATTCCCTGCTTTGTCATGGACTAAAAAGGGCGAGGGGGTGGCGGAGTTGAAGAAATTAAAGGGGGAAGAAAAAATATTTAAGGAGATTGATAAAACCAAAGATGGGGGGAGATTAAGAGATGAAGCAAAATTAGAGAGAAATAGAGCACAGATGTGAGGGTGGAGGAGGAACAAAAATTGAGAAGGGGGAGGAGGTAGGACGAATACGAGTGGGAAAAAAGGTCCAAGAGGGAGATCTAATGGTCAAGATGGCGAATGGTTGGTTTCCATGTTTGGCTAAGTTTGTAACCATCTTCGTGGTTGAAGTTATTAGGATGCTTCTTGATTTCGAGAGGTTCCCGAATGAGTCAGGAGGAGTAACGAGGACCAAGATTTCCGAGAAGCCATCAACCCTGAACCTAAGATTGCCTCTCCCTCCACCCCACCTCGTGCCCCCATCTCTTTACCTTATATCCAAGGCACCATCGATCAAATATCGAAATACTTAGCTAAGAAAAATATCAAAACAATATTCAAACCCTATAAAACCCTAAAACAACTTTTTAGAACTGCCAAAGACAAACTCGACCCAATGCTTGGACTAGGAGTTTATAAGATTCCTTGCTCCTATGGGAAATTATACATAGGTCAAATGGGTAGAACCTGTAAAACCTGCCTCAAAGGGCATAAAGTTGATACCACCTATAACCGAATAGCTAAATCATCCATTGTCAAACACTCCTTTAACTCCAATCACCTTATTTGCTTTGACCAAACAAAATTTGTAGCCTCTGCTCCTCATTACTCCTCCTGACTCATTCGGGAAGCTTTGGAAATCAAGAAGCATCGTAATACCTTCAACCGCGAAGATGGTTACAAGCTTAGCCAATCATGGAAACCAACCATTCGTCATCTTAACCATTAAATGTCCCTCTTAGACCTTTTGTCCCACTCATATTTGTCTTACCTCCTCCCCCTTCTTAGTTTCTATTCCTCCCCCACCCTCACATCTTTGCTCTATTTCTCTCTGATTTCGCTTCATCTCTTAATTTTCCCCCGTATTTAGTTTTGTCAACCTCCTTAAATATTTTTTCTTCTCCCTTTAATATCTTCAAACCCCCCCATCTCCCTCCACCTTTTTAATTTTTACTCTTAATTTCAAATTTCCTCTCATATTTTATGAGTGGGCCTAATGGTTAAGAACATGTGTTTCCTCTTAAGAGGTCACAAGTTCAAATCTAGAGGGGGGTAGGGTATGTATACCTTCGTAGACTTTACCAGTCAAATCGTTGGGCAGAGGGGGTCCCTTGTCCCATAAACAAGGGGGTCTCATATATATATATATATATATATATATATATATATATATATATATTCTTTCTTTTTCATCTTCCCCGCCTTCTTGTAATCACTTTATCATTCAAGACATTTACTCCTTCAATTTCTTAAAGATTTATTCAATTTTTGTATGCTTCCATCATATTTTTCTCCATGTTTTATTTTTCACATTTACTCCCTGCCCTCTTATTACTTTAATGAACACTTCCTTCTCTTATTCTAGTATTTACCTAATTTTGATGGAAATATTGTGTTGGTATTGATGTCAACATGAAGACAAAAGGTACCATAGTGAAGAATGACATGGAACTACAGTAAAAGATACAAGAATACTGAGTTACATGAACACAATGGATTATTGGAATACATGGGATTGCCTGGTCAAGTGCTTTGAAAGAATGAAAGAATGAGACAATTTCAATTATTACACTGGTTGAGTCAAGTTGTCTTGGTGACTATATATTCCGTTGAGACAAGACCGTGATGAAAATAACGAATACTGGCGAGTTTCCATGTTGAATACTTTCTCATGCACTATCATTTCAGAGTGTAGTCGAATGGGAATTTGTTGATGCAACACCAATAACCTTTGAGTTTGTCAGATCAACATAGTAGTTGATATTTCGTAGCAAGTTTTGGTCATAATTCTTGCTAGGTCAAAGTTGGACGACTCTTCAAACCCAAACAATTTCCAGCAGCCACCAATGGTCAGAACCACTCGGGTAATCAATTGTTGAATAAWTTGTCTTTGATGTCAAAGGTTAGTAAGTGATCAAATATATGTCAAATGTTAGTAAGAGATCAAATATTTGTCAAATGTTAGTAAGTGATTAAATATAAATGTGATTTTCAAATCACTTTAATAAATATAAAAGTGGAAAAGTTAAGTGGAAACAGAGTTTACACAAAAGTGGAAATGAAAGTGAATTAAATATAAATACGACTTTAATAAATAACAAGAGTTGAAAAGTTAGGTTGAAGCGAAGTTTATGTAAAAAATGAGTAAATATGAAAATGGAATAAAGAAAAAGGGTAAAAGTAAAATTGGATTAGAGAAAAAGGTAAAAGTGAAATTAGATTAAAGAAATAGGTAAAAGAAAAAGGGTAAAAGTGAAAATGCAAACCATGGTAAGGTAAAAAGTGAATTAAAAATTAAAAATGGTAAAAATCAATTATTATTTAAAAAGGTCGTGACTTTTCGAAAAGAGTATGACATTTCCTATAAAGATTATTGAAAAGTCACAATGGATTATTATATTGAAAAGACACATACGTATAATGAAGAGATACATTCCTATAAGTGTTCTCTAGTTGTTCTACGAAATGGATTTTTTCGCCGAGATCCGACGATATAAATTTACACAAATCACTATTTTTTGTTGTTCAAATCCATTTCTGAATGAATAAATGGATTTAACATGCTGAAAAACCCTCAACGAACTGGGATTATATAGAAATAATCACTCAAATCTATGAATCCAACAATTTCTCATTGGATATCGGGCAAATGTACCGAGAAAAAATCATCATTTCGTAGAACGTTTAGCCTAGGACCATTCCTATATTGAAGAGGTGCAATTCTTTAGTTGTACAAGACCATTGTGTTGGAGTTACTTCACACACACCTAGGATTTTTTTTTCCTAAGGTTTTCCCTATGTTCATTAGTCAATATTTAGTCTCCTATATTTTAGGGAGAATATTCCTCTAGGAGAATATTTTCTTCAGTTCACACTTCAATTTGATCAGTTGAGTGGAGTCTAGATGCCACATTGGTATTATCACCATACAACATTGAGATCATCACTAGCTAATGCGCATTGTCCTTGCGATCATCACTAGACTAGCACATTACTCATGATTCCCTGATCCTCTCCTCACTTCACTCTGTTTTAGTAAGTCAACTGAAGACTGATAGACTAGTTAACTTAGCTAGGTGGCAGTTCACTCCCGTAACTGCCCGAGAGACTAGAATAGGTGGCAATTTACTCTCGTAACTACTAGTGTGTGTCCAGATCACTCTAGACCACCACTATGATATATTGGCTTCTCCTCGATTGCGCATTGGTTGAGTTATACAGAGTATGTCATGTGTAAATTATCATTCATTCATTTGGTTAATGAGAATTCTTCCATTCTTTCTCTCCTGCTTCTCTTTTCTCATATTTTCTCTACAATTGTGTATGCCAATTCCCAGCTAGATCTATTCTATGCAAGTTCAACATATTTACATGGTATCAAAGCCGACAGAGTGCTAGGGAAAAGACACACCAAATTATTTTTGCAGGTACCGAAGATTGAAGACAATGGAAAACTGGAATTTCCAAAAGAATTCATTCTTACACCTTACAATTTCTTTGCATGGAAGGAGAAGATGATAATGCATCTTCGAAGCAGAGGATTGTACATGTTAACCATAAACATAGAGGCAGAACCAACATCAGCCATAGAAAAATCCAAGTATCTAAATCGAATGGATGAAGCGTTCAAAACAATTTGCAGTCTCATTCTCTTGAACTCCTCTTTCACATATCCTCCTGTAAAACCCCCAATGAAGCCTGGACCACCATGAAAGGGTGTTTTGGAAAAAATGATGAGATGAGGGGACACATGCTCGAGGTGGAATTGCTCACATTAGATCCAAAAACATTCGACAATCTCCAAGATTTCTTTACCAAATATAAGGATTTGTTGTCACAACTCAAGGCTTGCGGGGTTGATAAATCTAAGGAGGAGAAAAAAATGGTTCTCACCATTCTCTTCGAACTTGGCCCAAAATACTCAGTGTTTGTATCCACATTTCATTCAGTTAGTTTCTCCTATGGAGCCACCTAGAAGATGCCCTCTCTTGAGGACTTTATCGTGTCTCTGACATAAGAGCAAAACAAGCTCATCAACATTGGAAAAATCAAAGGCCCAAAGGCACATGCACTTACTATGCAAGATGGAAATGGTCATCAATATAAAAAATATAAAGATAAAGACAAAATGAAAGCACATGCAAATTCGAAGAAGGAAGGGTACTCAAAACCCTTCAATGATGCCTCCCGATCCAAAGGTGGAAAGAGAATAAAAGGGGAGAAATGCACTTAATGCCATAAAGGATTCCATCCAGAATCTGCATGTATGCAAAAATAGATAGATCTAATGACCCAAATACTTCAGCAAAAAAACCTTGGAGATTGCATTCTCGACGGTGCCAAGAAGAAGAAGCTAGAAGATCAGAATCCCAAGAAAGGAATTTCTAGCCATGCTTTGATTGCCATCAACTCCTCTCCCGATGCTTGGATAGTAGATTTAGTAGCATCACACCAAAAGAGGTCTATTCTTCATTGGATGCATGCAAAGGTCCTCCTATTCTGATAGGGGACAACTCTCCAGTCGAGGTCATTGGAAAATGAAGAATTGAACTCACAACCAAAAGCTTCGAGAATGTGTTGCACATTCCCAAACTTTCCATCAATCTTCTCTTTGTGTATCAGATGACAAACTTCAGCACTAGAAAGAGAGTAATCTTCACACCCGATGCAGTGGATATCGCTGACATGCAAACCAATTCTAGAGTTTCTACTGGTGAGGTAAATCATCAATCTAGACTCTACACATTTTCTGAATTTATTGAACCAGATTCTGCATCAGAGGTCTTTCAACACCTCAAAGATTTCAAAGCCCTTGTTGAGACACAGTCAGGAAAGAAAATCAAAGTCCTCCGAATAGATAAAGGGGGAGAGTATGTCAACCATGAGA
>JASDQU010738690.1:173318-194322 GCA_032191745.1 Picea mariana
CAAGGATCTTATCCGCATATCCCAGGATATTCTCCCCGAGGATCCATTATACTCCTTTCCTCTCTCTTGTTCTCGTAGGTTGTTGTCACAGTCTTTGTTTATCCTTATTCCAGTCTCAAATTCTAGTTTTTTCAACTCGATGGATGACTACATGGTAGAGGAACTAGACTATGAGGACAACCCTTGGTGTTAGTTCGCTCTCCACGTACATGATGAGGTCTCTTCACCTTGTCCTCAGGATCTCCCTATTCCTCCTAATAGTTTGGATATTCCCCTTGGATCCCCTCCCAACAACCTTGTTCATGTCTTTTATGATCTCACTCGCGTCCCCTGTTTGCCCAATTCTTCTTCCCCCTCATCCAACTTGTTCCCCCTTGTTCTCCTCCTCATTCTGCTCTCCCTTCCCCTTCTCCTCCCCCTGTCTATCACATTCTCACAATCTCTACCCGTAGCTCATGCCCCTTCTCCTTCAAGAAGCCTTCAAAGAACAGTATTCGAACAAAAAAAGAAGGTGCCAATTTGATAGTGGACAAGGACGTGGCTCTAGACACAATTCCTTCCCTGATTAGTAAAACCCCAGTTGGCAGGTTCATTGGTAAAGTTCTTATGGAACATTTTTTTATTCATTGGATGGATCAAAACTGGTGTCACATGCTCAGCTACTCTTTGGATGCACATATGATGGTACACGGATGGGTTAGTTTTCAATTTCTCTATGAGGAAGATGCGTCTTCTATTCTCTCCAAAGATTGGTTTTGGGGCCCCCTCCAAGCCGATTCTCAAGCACTGGAATGTTGAATTCAACCCCTATCATGCTACAATCTCGATCATGAAGATATGGGTCATCTTGTCGGGGCTCCTTTTTGTGTTTTGCAACAAATCCTCTCTAGAATCAATTGGAGGGAAGTTGGGGCGCTTCATGGTGCTCAAGTCTCAATGGAAATCCAAGTATGATAGGCAGTGGGTCTGGATTCTACTCAAAGTTGATATCATTGAGGGCCTTATTGGTGAAGTGGAGCTTGTTTTCAGGGAACATTGGTGGAACTAGCATGTGGACTATTGGAAAGTCCCCTTTAGATGCCTCTCCTACCATGACATAGGAGATATTATTTCCCAATGCCCTCGGGCTAAGCTATAGAAAATTCCTTCTCGCAAAGTATGGGTCAATAAGGTCTCAGAGGATTCCCCTTCAGTATAAAATCTGAAAAATGGGCTCCCTTTAGAAGAAATGGAAAGTATAAGCATCATTGGTAAGGAAAAACTTGTCCCTCCCCTCATGTCCAAATTTCTCCCCCTCCCTCTCCTGCCCCTTCTCCAAGGATTAGCCCCTTACCCTCTCCGCGTCCTCGCTCTTTGTCTCAAAGTCTTGTGGCTTACTTAAGTTTAAGTTCCCAGTCTCAAGGGGGTTCTGGTAGGGCTCGTAAAGGCACTAACCAACCTCTCTCCCCATTCAAAAAGGGTTATGCGTTGCTCCCTAGAGGGAGAGTTTCTGAGGGAGCTTCCTAAGGAGGGCTCACCCTAGACCTAGTTCAAGCAAATCTGTAGAGATAAAATCCCATTTACTTGGGGCCCAACAGAGAGTTGTCCTTAACATAAAGAAGGGAAAGAAAAAAACCATCCCTAGGGCCCTTGGATCAAGGAATTCCCTTAGGAGGCATTCCCTGTGATGGTCCTTTCCTTCAATTCTAAGGGGATTGAGGGCACCCCAAAATAACTCACCCTCAAAAGGCTCATTTTGGGCCTCAATCCTGAGGTGATTCTGCTTTCGGGAAACAAAATGTGATAGGTTAAAATCTAGGATAATTTTGGAGAAATGGTTGAAAAACTAGTTGTTCTGTTCTATTGATGTTGAAGGGAAATATGGAGGACTAATAAAGGGATGCAGTCTTGGATGCATAGAAATCTCATCTTCCACTTTGAACTTTGCTATATCGGTTAAATTGAAGCTTAAAAATGTTAACAACGCTATAACGATAATCAATATTTACGGTCCATATATCAATCGAGCCCCGTTTTGGGACAATCTTGCTTCCTCTGGCACTCTTAGTGATACCATGACTTTGGTCGAGGGTGATTTCAATTTCACTTTGAACCTTAGGGAATTTTGGCGTCCCAAACCAAGAAGGGATCCCGAAGGTGATTACTTTTCCACTTTACTGGATAAACTCCATCTTATAGATCTCAAGCCAACCAAGCTAGTCTCTACCTAGTGTAATTTTAGGGATGGTGAATGTTGGCACAAAAGTGATCAGACCAGGGTCCTTCTCAAGTTACCAACAAAAGGTACTGAAGTAGTCTAGAGCACTAGCATTTTCATCTTCTCAGGAGGGAAGAAGTCTCACCTGAAGCACAACTGATATGAGAAAGAGAGGGAAGGGTAAGGAGAATACTTAGACAGACCTCTGAGTTATCAAGATTCATATCATTCTTGTGCAAGATAGATTAAACCTGTAGCAGTTCTGAACATATCCTAAATGAGAATAAAGAGACAGATTTGTGTCATCATTCATAAGGAATCATTTAAGTATATCAAACATAAACGATAATGCATAGAAACATTCAATACATTCAGAAGACTAAATACACAAGATATATCCAAAATTTGGGCCTCCAATTATATTAACATATCAGGTTCTTCTCACAGCTCGATTCTCATACACAAGTAATCAGAGGATGCTTCTCATCAAATATGAGGCAAAGTATTAAAGGTCTAACATATGGATGCATCTTATGCCTCATGTTGTTTTTGCAGCCTCTATGGCTCATTCAGTCCAAGTTCCCTAAAACCATAAAGCACTGCCCCTTGAACCTAAATTGGATAAAGGAAAACAACATGCAATTTACCTAAACTCAGACTCATCAAATGCCTCATCAATATAGTCAAAACAACCCCCAGTTCACGCTGAAAGTAATGAAAGGAAAATGAATTTTAATGACATGCACCTCGAAATTGAAAAAGTGGAAGAAACAAAATTTGTTTATCCAGACTTAGTCAAGCATAAGATTTCTCTTTTAGAGGGAAGTAGACAAAGGGAGGCTACTTCAAACAAAAAATACTGTTTTCATTTTTTTTTTAATTATTATGATGACATTTACACTTAGAAATTAAATACATATTTTTCAGACAACATATACATGATATCATTTTGAAATTTTTTTAATATCATGCCATTATGATCAAAATAAATAATATTGTGAAGAGGATGATCGGTGAAGCGATCTTCTTTCAGGGGGGGGTCTCCTACAGTTCCTTAGGGTTCCTTTGGAATTTTTCCCTATTATCTCAAGGATCTTATCCGCATATCCCAGGATCTTCTCCCTAAGGATCCATTATACTCCTTTCCTCTCTCTTTTTCTCATAGGTTGTTGTCACAGTCTCTATGTATCCCTATTCCAGTCTCAGATTCTAGTTTTTCCAACTCGATGGATGACTACATGGTAGAAGAACTAGACTATCAGGACAACCCTTGGTGTTAGTTCGTTTTCCACGTACATGATGAGGTCTCTTTACCTTGTCCTCAGGATCTTCTTGTTCCTCCTAACATTCTGGATATTCCCCTTGGATCCCCTCCCAACAACCTTGTTCATGTCTCTTCTGATCTCACTTGCATCCCCTGTTTGCCCCATTCTTCTTCCCCCCCATCCAGCTTGTTTCCCCTTGTTCTCCTCCTCATTCCGCTCTCCCTTCCCCTTCTCCTGCCCCTGTCTATCACATTGTCACAATCTCTTCCCGTAGCTCATGCCCCTTCTCCTCCAAGAAACCTTCAAAGAACAATATTCGAACAAAAAAAGAAGGTGTTAATTTGATAGTGGAAAAGGACATGGCTCTAGACACAATTCCTTCCCCGATTAGTAAAACCATAGTTGGCAGGTTCACTGGTAAAGTTCTTATGGTACATTTTTTTATTCATTGGATGGATCAGAACTGGTGTCCCATGCTCAACTACTCTCTGGATGCACATATTATGGTACGCGGATGGGTTAGTTTTCAATTCCGCTATGAGGAAGACATGTCTTCTATTCTCTCCAAAGATTGGTTTTGGGGCCCCCTCCAAGCCAATTCTTAGGCATTGAAATGTTGACTTCGACCCCTATCATGCTACAATATTGATCATGAAGATATGGGTCATCCTATCGGGGATCCCTTTTTTTTTTTGCAACAAATACTCTCTTGAAGTAATTGGAGGGAAGTTGGGGCACTTCGTGGTGCTCGAGTCTCAATGGAAATCCAAGTATGACAGGCAGTGGGCCTGGATTCTACTGGAAGTTGATATCATTGAGGACCTTATTGGTGAAGTGGAGCTCATTTTCAGAAAGTCCCCTTTAGATGCATCTCCTACCATGACATAGGACATCTTATTTCCCAATGCCCTCGGGCCAAGCTGTAGAAAATTTATCCTCGCAAAGTATGGGTCAAGAAGGTCTCAGAGGATTCCCCTTCAGTATAAAATCCCAAAAATGGGCTCCCTATAGAAGAAATGGAAAGTATAAGAATCATTGGTAAGGTGAAACTTGTCCCTCCCCTCGTGTCCAAATTTCTCCCCCTCCCTCTCTTGCCCCTTCTTCAAGGGTTAGCCCCTTACCCTCTCTGCATCCTCGCTCTCTATCTTGAAGTCTTGTGGCTTCCTTGAGTTTATGTTCCCAGTCTCAAGGGGGTTCTGGTAGGGCTCGCAAAGGCGCTAACCAACCTCTCTCCCCATTCAAAAAAGGTTATGTTTTTCTCCCTGGAGGGAAAGTTTCTGAGGGAGCTTCCCAAGGAGGGCTCACCCCAGACCCAATTCAAGCAAATAATGTAGGGATAAAATCCCATTTACTTGGGGCCTAACAGAGAGTTGTCCTTGACATAAATAAGGGAAAGCAAAAAACCATCCCTATGTCCCTTGGATCAAGGAATTCCCTTAGGAGGCATTCCCCGTGATGGTCCTTTCCTTCAATTCTAGGGGGATTGAGGGCACCCAAAAATAACTCACCCTCAAAAGGCTCATTTTGAGCCTCAATCCTGAGGTGATTCTACTTCGGGAAACAAAATGTGACAGGTTAAAATCTAGGATAATTTTGGAATAATGGTTGAAAAACTAGTTGTTATGTTCTATTGATGTTGAAGGGAAATCTAGAGGACTAATAAAGGGATGCAGTCTTGGATGCATATAAATCTAATCTTCCACTTTGAACTCTTCTATATCGTTTAAATTGAAGCTTAAAAATGTTAACAATGTTATGACGATAATCAATATTTACGGTCCATATATCGATCGAGCCCTATTTTGGGAAAATCTTGCTTCCTCTGGAACTCTTAGTGATACCATGACTTTGGTCGAGGGTGATTTCAATTTCACTTTGAACCTTAGGGAATTTTTGGGTCCCAACCCAAGAAGGAATCCCCAAGGTGATTACTTTTTCACTTTACTAGATAAACTCCATCTTATAGATCTCAAGCCAACCAAGCTAGTCTCTACCTAGTGGAATTTTAGGGATGGTGAATGTTGGCACAAAAGTGATCAGACCAGGGTCCTTCTCAAGTTACCAACAAAAGGTACTGAAGTAGTTTAGAGCGCTAGAATTTTCATATTCCTGGGAGGGAATAGGTCTTACCCAAAGCACAACTGAAACGAGAAAGAGATGGAAGGGTAAGGAGAATACTTAGACAGACCTCTGAGTTATAAAGATTCATATTAGTCTTGTGCAAGATAGATTAAACATGTAGTAGTTCTGAACATCTCCTAACTGAGAATAAAGAGACAGATTTGTGTCATCATTCATAAGGAAGCATTTAAGTATATCAAACATAAAATATAATGCATAGCAACATTCAATACATTCAGAAGACTAAATACACAAGATGTGTCCAAAATTTGGGCCTCCAATTATATTAACATATCAGCTTCTTCTCACAACTCGATTCTCATACACAAGTAATCAGAGGATTCTCCTCATCAAATATGAGACAAGGTTACAGTCTCTTGCTCCTCTACATCTAGACTGATACAAAACTTTGATATATTGATAGTTTGTTTCTTACCCATATCTCCAAAACTCAACTATGCTAACAATATGTACCATTACAATAGTGAATCTCGTCACAACATCAACACTAACAACAACAACAACAACAATAACAATCCCAAACCAACAACCCTAGAAATAATAACAACAACAACAACTCCATCTGAACAACCCTTTTACAATCATATTAGTCTAATATATATAATCTGATCTTGGAGTTTGTTGGTTGAGAACCTGAGAGTTCTTTCTTCTTCTTGATCTTGTTGCAACTTCTTTCTTCAAAACTGATGTTGCATTGTCCTTCCAACCGATTTTTGTGTCTTTCCTTAGTTCGTTGTCCAGCTCCTCAACAATTTTCACAACTTTTTTTCTCCAAAATGAAGCTGCAATATGACGTGTGCAACTTATATTCATCAAATTGAAGGGCCCAATAGGCTCCGACCATAATCCTTGACTCGCCTCGAGTCAAGACTTCAGCTCTTACATGGTCTCTAGGTTGGCTTGTTGTTCTTCCTTGCCTTATGGTTCCATGTTGCTTCCACTTCCATCTTGGACTGTTTCTGCTTTATCTTCTTCAAACGAAGGGCCCAACTTAGGTCTGAGTTCTAGGGATCTTTTCCTGACTTCTTGAAAGTTGTCCACTTTGTCCTACCACTTTCTGACAAGTAGTGAAGCTTCAGCAACAAATTGTTGGGTGGCATCTGTGATGCATTCTTTTGGCTTGGACGCAACTAAAGACTTCCATTCTGAATCAGCTATAGCGTCCACTTGATGCATCTGTAGATAATATGTATGGACTATAGGTCAAAACTCTTGTAGTTATTTCTTAGCAAATTACCATAATTTGAGCTTCATATAGTGCGTTGAGATTAGTGTCCGCTTGCTGGATCTTGTCAAATCTCTCTTGTTGTTCCAGGAGATCCATGGTGTTGGTTGCTTCTTCGTTGAGCGATTGGATCTTCACGCACAAGTCCTCTAATGTTTGGTTGTGCCTTTAAATGATTCCCATCCAATCACTAACCTATCTGAATATTTTGTGCATTATGTAGTCCTTTTATGCAAGGTTGTTCTTGCATTGTTTCCTTTCAAAATGATTTTCTCCATTTTCTCTTGTAGCTTCCTGGGTTGTAGTTCGGCTTCTCGCTTACTATCCCGCAATTGTACTTCGAGATTTTCTGCTCTTTCTTCCATCTCTGACCAAGCTACCTGAAGTAATTCAATCTGCTTTGCAGGCTCACTTGTTGTGCTGGATTTTGGAAGTTGAGGCGTTGTCTTCCTGACCGTTTTCCAGGCCTCTATGCATTTTTCCTTTACCTTTTCTACCTTCTATTCTGCCTAAATCTTTGAATATTCCTCCTTCGTTCATTTTTCTTGGGAAAGGATTCCTTCTTGTTTCCTAAACTCGGCCTATCGTTCGGCCTAGTGGATCCTCTGCTTCAATTGCTCATTCGAGGCTCTGATTATGCCCACCAACTGCCATGCCGGTAACTGAGCGAGATTGCACGATGAAGGAGTGACATCTAGGGGTAATTAGACTTGTAGTGGAAGTCCACTGGCCATCGAATGTTCAGAAGGTGTCTCAACCTCTTCTTCCCCTAGGGATGGACCTTGCAGTTGATGTTCAAGTCTACTCTTTAGAGCCATTGGAAGTAGAGGGAAAACTTTTGTCTTGGCCAAGAAAACATGCAACAGTTCCATGCATCGTTCTAGATCCTGGAGTATTGGCTCCAGTTGTTCTTCCAGGGATGTTGCACTCTGCCCTGATGTGGTTTGGGTTTCTTTTTGAACCGGTTGTGCTCCTACCCCTATTTGTAGTGAAACTTCTGGAGTCTCACTTCTTATGATGGGAATCTCAACATTGACTGTTGAGAGAGGAATCTGGGTGCCTAGAACTTGCGGTATTGGAAAAATTGGTGTAATTTCTTATTTTCGACTCTTTGTCAAAGGCAAAGTGCCTGACATAGGTATCGATGGAGTGACTATTTGGCTCAAGGATTCAGTGGTTAGGGTAGTGGGTTCTTCTACCTTCTCAAAAGGGTCGGGGAGATCCAGTTGCATGGGCTCAGGCGAAGTGGGTTGGGATGGAACAATGGTGTCTTGTGGTGGTGATGGGGCTTGTTCAGTTATGACGGTTGTGTAGAAAGTGGTGTCTGGCTAGGGATCATCTGTGATGTTAATCATAGTTTGGGAAGCTCGAGCGGCTACTCGAGTACAAGGTACAAATGAGGATATTGGTTGTGGGTTCAAGACCTTTACAAGATAAATACCTATTCGAGGTTTCTTGATTGAGGGATACCCTATGAAGGAAGCATCGAGAATATCATTCACATCTTTACCTGATAACACGTCTTGTTCTTGGAGCTACGGAAAGATAGGCAATGTCTTCTTCTTCCTCTCCAGAGGTTCCTCATCCTCTTCTTCCTCTGATTCTGTCGGTATTTGGACCTTTGGCTTCTTTGCTGTTGGGGCAGAACTTACCCCTACTCCTTCTTCCTTCCCCCTTTTCTTCAGGAGATATGGTGGCAAGAGGTAATGCATACCGGAGTTGCGTGGGTTGTGCTTAACACCTGGCCATGACATGACTTCCTTGTCGAAGGCTTCCTCGTCCAGATAGAAGGTTAATGACCTTGTGTGGAAGTCCTCAGGATTCGCATGCCTCGACCAAACAAACATGTAGTGTCGATTTAGCTCGAATGCGATATTCTGGGTATTGAGGTTCAACAGTTATTGTGGTATGCGCAACCGCTAAGTTGCATCTATAAGTTGGTTGTACCACTTCATGAACGTTGCATTGTTGAACTCCATATTCTTTGATTCCGACCTTGTGTTCCAGGGCTCAAACATCTTGGCTAGGTGACCCTTGTTTGTAGGGGACAATTCTCTTCATGAGGGTGATGTCCATTTCCACATGGTGAATGCGACTAACATGTAGTCGTATGTAAACGTTATGCCTTTCTACTGAGCCTCCTCACACGCAACTAGGAGTTCCTCTAGTAGGTAGTTGCACCAGTTGAACACAACTCCATTTACGCATAAGTCTGCTACCAAAAGGGCATCTAAGGTAAATTTTCCCTTGTAGTACGAGTGCATAACCTTGCTAGTGATCAAGTAGCAGGTTGTTCGGACCGTCTTTGGTAGGATTGGGTCGATTTTAGCCTTTTGTCCGTCTGTTTGTGTGTTACGCATTATTTTCATCACCTCTATGACCGTTAATGATGTGCACCTATCCTTTTTCTTTAGAAGGATCAATTTCCTTAATCCCTAAAGAAGAATGAAGATGAACTTTCCCAGAGATATGAAATTATATTTTCATTTGTAAAAAACCTTGCAAAGAAGGATTGACACACCTTGCTCAATGTTAGGGGTGCGAAGATCTAGGATCAACGTAGGTTGCACCATAATGGCCTGCGACATTGTTGTGGTTTTTCTTAGTGTTAAGGGTGTGACAATCGTCTATATGAAGAAAAAGAGAAGCTTCTCGACGCTTCTAGAATAGAAGCTTTGAGGGTGAGGTGGCCTACAATCGGTTTGGATCTGAGTTGCATCCTTGATCTCATGGGATCATCCTAACCTCCTGTTGACGGGCGAAAATGAACGCTCACCAACTGGAAGAGTGGATCAGGTCCGGGGTTGTCTAAATAACCCAATCTGTTTGGGATAACCCACCCTGACAGGTTTAGCGGCTCTGTTGGCCGATCTAAGTCCTAGGAAAACAAATGAAAACTACACTAAGAAACTAAAATAAAAACAATAATTAAAACAAACTAATAAACAAATCTAAACTACATATATACAATCTATTAACTAAATCATACAACTATAATTCTACAAAATTAAATGTTCAATTATCAACAGAATTAGATCTAATTACAAATATACAATATTTACAGATTACAGATTTAAATGAAAACCTGCAAAAGTCATTTGTAAACTGTCCTAAGACAACAAAACTATTATTTTTTTATTTTTATAATTTTATGAAAAAGAAATAGAATAAAAACTATCTAGGCTAAGCAACTAAAATAATAATTCTAACTACAAATCTAAACTATACATATATCTATCTAAACTACTTATATTATACTAACTAATTAACTATCAAATAATAAATAACGAACTGACCTAAAGTAGTGCTTCAGGTTTGTCCTGTATGCAGTAGTTGATTCAGCTGTTTGGTGGGAGGAAACCCGCACCAAATTATCCACGAACTTCTCGTAAACAAGAAGCAGTTGTTCTCTTCAATTATAAATGACAGGACAAACAAGACATAAAAATAACAACAATTTCATGATTTACAAACCATCACAATTAGATAAATCTGTGTGCAACAATTTGTGCAAAACAATTCAATTAATGAAAAAGATAAACCTGTATTCATTAAATTGAAATAAAGTGATTGTTGTATTTTTAAATAAGAGATATCAGATATGGACAACATATAAATCAAATCACATCAACATGCAATGAATTATGATAGCTAAAGTAGTCGATAATTAATTGCAAACTGATATGAATAAAACTTGAAACAAAAGTTTGATAAATTGAAAGCGAAAGCTGTTACAAGACATCAACTTTCATCTCAGTCTGAATCATAAATCCATAGTCTGGTTCTCTCCACAGTGATGATGATGGTCCTCATTACAAAAAATAACAAGTATTACATATCACACTTACCTTCATAATCATCATCTAAAAACAAAGTAAGTATGATCTTACCATTTCCTTGGATATTCTTGTTGTACGAATCCTCCAACCATTGCACAATCTTGTCGTGATAAGGGTCATAATGACATGGGTGAGTGTAAGTAGTTTTGAAAAACTCGTCAGGATTATGAGGAAATGGAATAACCATCAGCCAAGGTTGAAATGCCCCATCCTCCTGACAATTCTCAAAGTGTTCATTAATTTCTTCACATGGAGGATCTAAAAGAAACATGTCACGCCTACTTCCAAGATACTTAGGTAAAAAGAAAGCAAGCGCAACCTTGTCTTTATTATGAAATTTCTTTATATATGAATATTCAAACCATTCTAAGATCCTGTCACAAAAACGAGGATGCAAACCATGACTTTGATGAAACGAATATATCAATGGAAAGCTCATCATAGGAGGATTCGTGCAATCAATTGGATCATTGGTTTGACTGTTTCCTTTGATGAGATTGATCATTTCAAAATGTGAAGTATAAACCTTAAGATTCGAGCTAAGCAAAGAACGAATATGCAATTTAGAATGTTTAATCTCCATAAAATATAATGCATCATCCTTTTCAACAATAAACTGTGTAAAATCATCTCGCAACATGTCCTCTTCCCATGTGAGTGATGAAAGTGAACAAGCATCAAATTCAAGTTTATCAATGTTAGGTTTGGAATTGATTTCACCAAAATTTAGCATATCGAAAGGATATGATTGTGGCGGAAAAGAGTAGGATGTTGTAGGTAAGATGTCAAGTCCACCAGAATCTAGGAATAGATCAGGATATAAAGAATAAAAGGAATTAGAAATAAGCAGATGAAAAGAATCTCTTGAACTATGATACTCAACAATGGTATTCTCAAGACAATTCTCTTCACTTTCTTCAAAACTCTCACTCTGTTTTGGTGACAAATTCCTCAACATAATATGATCATCTGGATTTTCCTTTTGTGTGATAGATAATTCAAAATTTATGTGACAAACATCTAGTCTTTCCTGTGAACGAAGTGCATTTTGAGGATGAAGGTTTAAAGTTTCTTCTTCTAGTTGCGTAACTTCTTCTCTAATCGGTTTCATAGGAGTACTAGAACATTCAAGACGATTTTCGTCGCTTAAGTGTTCTTCAATGACTGATTTCAAATGTTGATTAGAGCATGAGTTAAAAGAATGAGGATATTCACCTTGATCCAGAAACGAATCATCTTCCATACTAGTCTTAGACTGAAAATACAATGATTCAAAGGAAAAACCAATTTGGTTGTGAATAAGAACCTGGTCAATAGATTCTACCTCCCTAGCTTGTTCAACATGGTCAGAAGGATTTTTCTCTTCTTGCGAAGAAGATTGTTCTTGCAGTTGAGTGATAGGATTTGCAATTGGTTCTTCATTCGTGATTGAACATGACTGGAAGGAAGGGATGGAAGCATCATAGAAGATATTTAATGCCAATGACATGTCATCAAGATTAAATTTACAGAGGATATGGTAGACTCTTGTCAAAAAAAATTCTGAAGATGAATCATCGTTGATTAGCGAAGTATGAAATTCTTCACATAATTGATCGAAATCATAAATTTCAAAAGCATCTAGAAACTCATCTACAAGTTGAAACCAATCAAAAATGTGACATGCTGAAAAGGATTCAAACCAATGTTTAATCCAGCCTCTAAAAGTAAAAGCGAAGAGTCTGCATAAAACTCTTAAATCTGAGATGTCATGTTTGATGCATTTGCACCAAAACTTGTTAAGGTGGTCTTTAGCAAATATATTTCCTTCACCATCAAAGGTGAGTTTGGACAAGCGAGAGACTGTCTCGTTGGGAACATCGAGTAATGAGAAGTTGAAAGCATGTTCCAACACAGTGATTTGGGGAGCCATGAGGAAATTGAATACATTTAAAAATAAAGGCTCCTACAAGGCCAGCTTGTCAGTCGGCCCTCCTTCTAGCGCCATTTGTTGACGGGAGAAAATGAACGCTCGCCAACTGGAAGAGTGGATCCGGTCCGGGGTTTTCTAAATAACCCAAGCCGTTTGGGATAACCCACCCTGACGAGTTTAGCGGCTCTGTTGGCCGATCTAAGTCCTAGGAAAACAAATGAAAACTACACTAAGAAACTAGAATAAAAACAATAATTAAAACAAACTAATAAACAAATCTAAACTACATATATACAATCTATTAACTAAATCATACAACTATAATTCTACAAAATTAAATGTTCAATTATCAACAGAATTAGATCTAATTACAAATATACAATATTTACAGATTACAGATTTAAATGAAAACCTGCAAAAGTCATTTGTAAACTGTCCTACGACAACGAAACTATTATTTTTTGATTTTTATAATTTTATGAAAAAGAAATAGAATAAAAACTATCTAGGCTAAGCAACTAAAATAATAATTATAACTACAAATCTAAACTATACATATATCTATCTAAACTACTTATATTATACTAACTAACTAACTATCAAATAATAAATAACGAACTGACCTGAAGTAGCGCTTCAGGTTTGTCCTGTATGCAGTAGTTGATTCAGTTGTTTGGTGGGAGGAAACCCACACTAGATTATCCACGAACTTCTCGTAAACAAGAAACAACTGTGCTCTTCAATTATAAATGACAGGATAAACAAGACATAAAAATAACAACAATTTCATGATTTACAAACCATCACAATTAGATAAATCTGTGTGCAACAATTTGTGCAAAACAATTCAATTAATGAAAAAGATAAACTTGTATTCATTAAATTGAAATAAAGTGATTGTTGTATTTTTAAATAAGAGATATCAGATATGGACAACATATAAATCAAATCACATCAACATGCAATGAATTATGATAGCTAAAGTAGTCGATAATTAATTGCAAACTGATATGAATAAAACTTGAAACAAAAGTTTGATATATTGAAAGCGAAAGCTGTTACAAGACATCAACTTTCATCTCAGTCTGAATCATAAATCCATAGTCTGGTTCTCTCCACGGTGATGATGATGGTCCTCATTACAAAAAATAACAAGTATTTAAAGACCTCCCACAGGGTAAAACATCCCTGTGGGAATTATCAAAACAGTTTACAAAAAATCTGGGGATAATATCCCAGTCTCTATTTCTGACTCAAGCTAACAACTTAAAATAAAAACTACATCACAAAAATATCTCCTAAACTGCTACAACAAGCCCAATCCATCATTGTAATTCATATGCACCTGAAAGAGGACAAGAATAGACAAGGTTAGAGGATTTTTTATTGATAAAATTGACAAAAATCTAATTTTTAAGACTAGCTACAGAATCTTGCGATTCTGTAGCTGGTCTAAATTGAACACAGAATCATTTCAAAACCAATTCAAATCTTAACAGAATTATATTCAAACTATGAAACAAAAATTTAGTTGGTAATTTGAAATCAAACGAATCATTCAAATCAAAACTTGTATGCCAATTTGAAACAAAATGAAATCGTGGTCAATCGAAAGGTAACAGAGATAGATGCACTATGTTCAACATTTGTTATCACTAATTCGGGTAAACAGAATCGCTTAGATAATTCGACAACAAGGAAATCATTTTCATAAACTAATTCCAATCGACACAAACTGTAACCGGTTAAACAAATCATTTATGCAATAGTTTATGTCGCCTCATCCATTAACAAAATCATTGTCAAATCACAACGAAATCAACAGGATCGTATTTCAAATTAATGGAACTATATCAAACATATACCAACGATCATGCTAATCATAGCACGCAACAATCGTTTACAAATCGAATCAAACAAGAATGAATCGAAACAGTTGGGAACCGACACATTCGTTATGCAAAATCGTATCAATTAACACAGCTACACGATTTTTAGCAAATAGATCTTTTACACAGGTCGAATGTAATCAAAATCCAAACGAGAATATTGATTCCATACAAAAAAAGGTCGTTCCTGGTAAATTGAAGTCAACAGAGTTGTTTTGAGTCTATTAGAAACAAACGAAACTAATCGAAATCAAACCAAATCGACTATCCTAAATCAGACGAACAAAATTGTTTCAAAAACAAGCCAAACATAATAAAAAACAAATCAATGGCTTATACTAAGCTAGGCATGACAAAATCACATAACCAAATCATAGCTAAATTTAATTATAGAAAAATAAATCTACTGTATAGGATCCACAACAAAATCGTTGTTGATGATCAAACTATAACAGAATCATTTCGATGTTCCTGAAGATAATCAAACCGGTGGTTTTTTGTTTCTTTTCTTTGGCTTGAAGCCTATCGTTCTCCTTCGCCAGCACTGTCACCCATTCCTCTAACGATTTGATCTTTGATTGTAACAAGGGAACGTCGGTGTAATAACGCTCTAGCCAAACATTACATTGGACACACGATGATTGCTCAGGCTCTGACATAACAGGCAAGGGTTTGTTTAATTCACCAGGGGTTTCATTGTGCAACTTGATTCTAGGGTAATTCGGGTCGTTCTTGAGACAAGGGGGTAAGTTAGAGACATAGTCATAGGGTTCGTAGAGCATAGGCCATGAGAATAGGGGTACTCTTCAGCTAGGAAACGCTCGATATCAGAGTTCGAGTCCTCGCTCAACACTATGGGCTTTTGGTCGATATTTTGTTTAGGTTTGTTCCAGGCAAGTCTTGATATCAATCGATCATTTTTCTTCCCCTTTCTGTTGACAGTAGTACCATTGCTGTCTTTCTTCCTCACAGGTCTTTTGACGACCTTAATATCATCCTTAGTGCACGGGTTAACCAAGGCATCAGGTAGGTCCAAGTCGGGGTAGACTGAGGGTTTGACAGGGGGTAGAAGGATATGCAGTGGCACAGCTGGTCCAGCCAAAGTCTCACTGACCACAGCCTTGTCGATTTGAGCAAACTCTGGATTAGCAAAGACATTTCTAGATAGAAAAGCTTGCCAATCATCGCCACTAAGGCTCAAATGGTGGACGATAATGAGTTTAATCAAGCCGAGATGAAAAAGACTGCTATCAGTCTTCTCGCGCTTGAATCTTTTAGACATTTTGTAAAGACTACGCAAGAAGTAATGTGGCATGTTCAAAGGATAGCCCATGAAATTCATCAATAACCAGAGGTGATACAAAAATACTAAGCCATACCGACCTTCACAGGTCACAAATTGTTTAACGATTACCAAAAGATCATGCCACCTGGTTTTGAGGGTAGAAATAGGCATACCTTTATCACAGGAAGCAACCTTTCTTGATACGAATAGTAATGGCCAAGGCACCTCGTCGACTTTGGAGTTTTTAAACCATCGTTGGTCTATAGCTGCCAGTCCTGTAGCAGAGCTTATGAACTCCTCATTGAGCTCGAGTTGTATGCCACCGACTTTAGCCCTGCACCCGTCAAAGGTGAGGGAGAATTGTTGGGCAACCGAAAGGTTGAAACCCTTGAACCTCTGTATAAACACCAGCCAACCACTATTTTATAAATCTTTACGGGCATTATCAAATAGTAACAGAGCTTGACTACCGTTTGGCTCTATGCGCACCACCGACGCCATAGATGGGAGCACACGGTGAGTAGGGTGCACGAGTAAGGGTTTGTACAGAGTATATACAGGGTTGATAACTCACAGGCTCGCCTGAAAACTAGACGAGGTGACCCGGGAGAGGGGGAAATCATTAATGACAGAATGTGCGAAGGTGGTGGAGCTAACTCAACCCATGCAAAACAGTCATTTCCCACAGTACAACTGACGGCGCATATAACGATTCGAATCACTATTGTATGTATTAAAAACCATGCCATTCAAACCATTAATGAGATCTATGATAAGTGAATCAACCATTTGCGCTAGCAATAGTCTTAGCATAGTTTTAAAACCAAAATAATGATTCGAAATCAACACCAAGGGTTTGATCATATTAAATATGCGTTGTGTGGTATGATCGCATCAAGGGTCTAACCATAACGTCAATGTGTTTTCATGAAATCAATGTGTCAAGGAAATCGATGAAAGACTATAGAACATCAAACCACTAATGTATCAAAACTCGATCATAAGAATATCATCATAGTCTTATAAAAACGAAGTCATATTAACAATTAAAGAATGCCAAATGAGTAAAGATCTTGGAGCCTTGCCAACTGTGCAGCTATAATTAAATTGGAAACGCAATGAACACATAGACAAGAGTGACCATAATAATCCAGTGACGATTTTAATGTGACTTCGAAATTAAAGTTTTCACGCTTGCAGTCGTGAAAACAAGAACAAAGGCAGGTGTGCAAATTGCGCAAGAATAATAGTGTTGTTTTATTCCGAAGATTGCGATGNATAAGGACAGTATAAAAATGTGAATTGGCTGCCAACACCTCCTCAACCTATCATTTTCAGCTTATAAAGGGAGGGGAGCTCTCATGGGGAAAGTTAGATTTTTGAGTCAGCTTTGGGAATAACTTTTGGAATGGTTAGAGAATATTTGGAACTTCATTTTAGTTACAGAGATTCAACTAATGAGATATTAGTCTAGCCAGGAGTTTTGATTAGCTTCAGCTATAGCTAATTCATATGGAGTGTTTGGGCCTATGGTGGCTTTGAGTTTCTCTTTGTCAAGCTAAGATCATAAGTAGTTGTCAGATCTACAGTCTCAGAACTTGTTGGAGCAAAAGTGTGGGAAGCAAGGAACTGTTGGAAGGAACCTGACAACATCAAGGCATCTCCTTGTATCTTTCATCCACATTCTTTAATACATATATACTTTTTCTTTCCTATATGAACATTATTTGTCCATATTGTATGAATCCTTGATCACGTACATAGTTTCATATCGAATAGACTCTGTTATTCTTGTCTTTGTTGGCTTGTGTTTATTTGCAGATACTTCTCCATAAGCCTTACGATGGAGCTAGGATCACATTGGCATGGTCAGGCCTGCAACATTTAAAAGGTATGTTTAGGATCCTCTTCTTATTTAATAACTGAAATCTATGGAAATTTTAGTATACTGTCTTGTTTTGTTCTAGTCTCGAGGTGAAACTAGAGAGATCTGTTTGTGTCTTCACTTATCGATTTGTCCTGAAACAAAATTGGTGACCATACTAGGGATACGGATTTTTGTTTTCCTAGTTTGTCTTGCTTTCTTGCTTTGATTTCCTGGGTTCTGTTTTATGAGTCGTTGGGAGATTCAGATTGACTCTTTGATTGTTTAATTTCACTGGAAAAACTTCATGTTTTTTTTATTTTTTCCACATCTTCTCTGATCGACACACCTTGCCTTGAGAGACAGTGCACACTATGGTCTTCTCTGACCTACAAAGATCAGAATTGTTGCATTGGGTTAGTCTTATAGCGTGCGACGATTGTGAAAAAATTTAGTTTTTGGTGGTTTTCCTTGCCCAAATCTTAGATATGGTTTTGGGGTGAATTTTTGGGTTTGATTACAGTCTGGTTACATTGTGCTTGACATCATATTTGAATTTTCTTTTAGCCACTTTTTTTCTTTTTTATCGCGTGTTTTCTCCTGAAAGATTTGAGATATGTTGCTTTGAGTGTCTTTCAGTTACAAAGCATTGTTTTTTCTTTAGAATTATTTAGTGAAAGAATTTCTTTTTCTGAATAGTTCGATTTAAAAGAAAAATTTTGGCTTGGGTTGCTTTTGTTTTGAAGAAGCTCACTATTGATTTTAGTGTATCTTTGAAAAAAAAAAGTTATAATTTCTTGCTTTGCATTAGATTAGGGGCATCTTTGCAGTTGAAGTAGTGAAATTGCATGGTTTTTGGCATTTTTTGGTCTTGAATTCTTAAAAATTCCCCCCCTCATGGCCCGGGGGGGCAAGAATCATGTATTGGTGTACAGTCTCTTTGGATCATTTCTTAAATATCTTGATATCGATGAGTTTAATAAAATTATGGGACATTGTGCATCTGGGAATGATAAACATTTTCTCCTTCTCATAATATAGCTTTCTTCGAAGTGAAATATTTGCATTCTCATTTCTTTGCATTGTTTAGAGTCAGTCAAATCATCATTTAGTCCACACCATTTTCCTCTTGAGTAACAACCGCCTTAAAATAAAGCACTTATAAAAATTGATTAGACATGTTTATATTTTCTAGTAGCAAACCTACACTAGCTTAAGGTGTAGGGCTTTGGAATAGGTTGAAAGGATAGCTTTCCAAAGCTATCAGACAAACATAGAATCTTGTGCTAGAGAGAGGTAAATCCATTTACTACATTCTGTCCTGGAATCCCTTCTCATACAAGGGTTAATCACGAGGTCAGATTAAGGCCAACAAATTTACTAACCCTGCTTTGTTGGTCTTGGTGTAGTGGTTGCACATATTATTGGAGGTCACTTGAGAAAACAACCCTGTGTGGGCCTTCTCAAGTTGATTTCGGGCTCAGTTTCCCTACCCTTGCACGTGTATCGAATTTTCGATTGTTTCCCCAGGCATTATTGTTGTATTTGGTAATCTTAGTGGCCTTTCTCTTTAGGGTCTTTTCACAAGGTGACGGTGAAAGGGAATGTCTTCATTGTATCTGGAATCGACGTTGGCCAAACTCACTCGGGCTCCTTGGAGGGTAAATCCACATTTATTGTGTGGAAGCTTGCACCAAGGCATAAGTCTGTTAAGCAGGTCATCAATGTAACTTTTCCACCCGCTCTATCTCATCCCCTTCTTACATTGTTCTTACGATGTTGGATTTCATCACCAACTAGTGCATGCATTGTGAGAAGGTTTTGCTTTCTTGTTTTCTTTCTAGATTTTTAGTGTGTGTTGTTTGTTTTCCCTTATAGGCCTTAGGTTGAATTTGTATTTATGGCATCTGTACCTGAAATGACCAATGAAGAAACCCCTTTTACNAATCTCGAATGCAGCTAATGCTTTGGTTGTAAGCACTTCCCCAGAAGAACATCAACCTCATGTTGCTCCTTCACCTTCTTCACCTTCTCCACTTGCAA
This sequence comes from Picea mariana, assembly GCA_032191745.1. Classification (NCBI taxonomy): domain Eukaryota; kingdom Viridiplantae; phylum Streptophyta; class Pinopsida; order Pinales; family Pinaceae; genus Picea; species Picea mariana. Next base: position 192,980 of record JASDQU010738690.1, read on the forward strand.
GGTCTTCTTCTATTTCATCTTCTTCATCGAGTGAATGCTCTGAAGGTAGTAACCCGATGGATAAGAAGAAGAAAAAAATGAATATTAAGAAAAAGAAAAATAAGTAAGGGTCCAAACTCCCAACCACTTTCATACACATTGGAAAATAACCAGCTACTGTTAATCATGGTGGGAGTGTTGATGATACCAAGATCACCTAAACAACTCGTAAGCCCAAGTACCCTTGCAGGCTTTGTAAGGGTAGCCATCTTCTTAAGGATCGCCCTGGTCTATCCAAGGTTATAGAAGCATGGTCTACACGCCCTCACCAACCCATGTCGTCATCCTCTGAACAACATGTTGATGACCTCCCATCAACTAGTCAGGATACTATTGGGAAGAAGAAAAGTAGAGTCAAGTTCCTATCTAGGTTATGCAAAGGGAGTCATCAAACTCACATTTTCCCTCGTATGGACGAAGCCTCAAAATTACTGGAAGACATGATTGTTTCCCAGCCTCAAATTTCGCCTGCTTACCGCAAGCTTACTCTCAACCCACCTGTAGTTGATGGAATGATCAATCTGGTCCCTTCGTCAATCATTTTGGTTGATCAAGTAGTCAATATGGTCATGTCCTTAGTCGAACCAGTTGACAAAGTTGTCGATATGTTTCCATCCATTGACCCAATTCTCCCCTTGGAGAATGAAACCCAAGTGGTCGATTTGACCCCATTGTCGGTCGATCCTGCTCTCCTGCTAGAGATTAAACTCGATACTGTGCACATTTTTCTCATTGATACAGAATCTACTATGCTAGGGGGCATTCCTCCTTCTCCTGTGGAACCCCCTCCAAGTAATGAGGCCATCCTTTTTTATTTGGATGTGCTAATTAGACCTCGTCTTCCCTCTCACATTCCTTTCAAGATTATAGTACAGGTTTGTGGTCAGGGCGTTCCTAAGATGTTGATAGATAAAGGTGCATTCATTAGTATTTTATCCTCTATTTCTTAGCAAGATTTGGGTTATCCTTAGCTTGTGCCAGTTACAAAAAATCTGTTATATTTTAACAGAAGAACCAACCAACCTTTAGGGACCCTTCCTCAGTTTCACATAACTTTTGGAGGGAAAACTATCTTTATTGATGTCATGGTAGTCCAAGACCCCTTGGATTTCGATTTACTCCTTGGGCGAGATTATGTCTATGCCATGAAAGCTATCATGTCCACTCTCTATCATGTGACATCTTTCCCTCATGATGGAAGAATTGTGACTATTGATCAACTTTCATTCGTTGGCCCTGACTTGACCATCAACTCAACGACCCCCTAAACAGTTTTTATATGTAGACGGTATCACCCTCGCCAC
>JASDQU010738690.1:237558-260011 GCA_032191745.1 Picea mariana
ATATATATATATATATATATATATATATATATATATATATAAGAGAGAAAAAGAAAAAAGGGAGTTTAGTTGTGAAAACCCAGGAAACTGGCACAATATAAACTCGAATTTTGATTGGAAAACCAAGTAACATTGGCCAACCAAAATTCTCCAAATACTAATAAATTTTCATCATTTACTTCTAGTTTCATTTTTCATCTTCAGAAGTTTTTAACACTTATCTCTGACTTGAGGACAAGTCAATAAATAAGGCTGAGGGGGATAAGGTATATTTTGAAAACCTTTCAAGCTTTCTACAGATGACAGCATGCATTAAAGAAAGGAACAACTCCATTCAGCAGAGGGACCTGAGAAACTATCAATTTCAATCAGCAAAGGGACCTGAGGAAGACAACAACTCCATTCAGCAGAGGGACCTGAGGAAGACATCCATTTCAATTCAGTAGAGGGACCTGAGGAAGACAACAACTCCATTCAGCAGAGGGACCTGAGGAAGACATCCATTTCAATTCAATAGAGGGACCTGAGGAAGATAACAACTCCATTCAGCAGAGGGACCTAAGGAAGGCATCCATTTCTATTCAGCAGAGGGACCTGAAAGTATCAAATTTCCATCAGCAAGAGATTTGAGAAGATATCAATTTCAATCAACAGAGGGACCTGAGATACTAAGCAAAATAAATACAAGAGGAATCTGAGGACTTACACCAACATTCCATCTAGCTTCAGTCAAGCAAAACACAATGAGAAAACAAGTTAGTATATATTTTCCTTTTTAATGCTTTAAATTTGAGAATTCTTCCTAAGCTAAGAATGATAAATATCCTATCCTTCCTTTCCCCTACATCATCTTTTCATCACTCCATTTTCATCCTCAAAAGCATTTAAAATGGTACTTAAAAGAACCACTTTTGGTTTCCAAAGGAGTTATAAGGAGGGATCGGGTTTCAAATACCAAAACACATTGTTTGTTTTGAAGCTGTCAAAAGCTCTGTTGCATACACAGACTGAAGTATTGTTGCATAAATTAAGGATGGTTTGCATACATTTAAAAAGGGGTTATAAGAAAAACGTTCATGCTTGATGAAGGAATTGGAAACAAATTTGGGAGTTATATGTCAAATGAACATTTTTTTAAACCATATCTTTTTAAACCATTTTTTTTAAACAAAGGTACGAACAGAGTAGCACCTTCAGCTATGATTGTTGTACAAACCATTTTCAAAAATAAAGACCTTTGTTGAAATCTCCACCAACGTTTTCTCTCTCCATAAAAACAAAACGACTCAATTGATTTTTCATATTTGTTGGGCCTCACCAAACATTGCACGTTGTGTCTCATTTTGCATGCTCCCGGACTTGAACTGCCGACACACCTCTACATATACTTACCTCCACTTCGAATTACACACTCTGTTCACAACTCCTACGCATTCCAAATCCCTACATTCTAGCACGTTGTTCCTCCTACGCATCCTAAATCCATACACTCTAGCACATTGACCCTCTTACGCATCCCTACTCCGAAATTCTCTGATAAAAAACGAATTGTATGTTGACAATTACACTGTCAACATACAAGATTTCGTTCTATGGAAGAAAACGTGGGGGATTGAAGGAGATACGTGGTAAAGCAAAGGCAGAAAACGTATCCAACTAGGATTCGGCCACTGAAGGTAAGCCTGAACTCAGAAAATTAGACAGCCAAGTATAAATTCAACATTCTAGATACATTTGTAAAACAAGATAGTCCATGTTTAGCATAGGTCGATTTAAAGAAGGGAAATTGAGCCAGAATTCGACAAAGAAGCCTGAGAATTTTTCAAAATTACCAGGTATGCCCGTGCATAATTTTTTTATGAACAGAGAACAACTTAGAAATAAAAAATAAAGAGATTTCCTTTGCTTATTTGAACAGAAAATCTTCTTGAAGACCATACACAGAATTAAATTCACACAGAGTCTGGAAGTTTAAGAAATTTTGGTCAAAAGAATTGCAGAGTTGAAGCTTTTTATAAACAATGGAAATATTTTAGGTCTTGTTTTTGAAAAAAAAATTGAAGTATGGTATCTAGATATGAACCAGGGAGGCTTGTTGCATCAGAAATACACAGAGATTGTATACAAATTTTGGAGCAAAAACAATGGATAGGTTTCTTTGAAAAATTTAATGGATTTTGTGAAGGAGTTGCCTTAGAATTTGCTCACTCATTTGATGGGGAAAGAGCTACAGTTGGAAACCTTACCATCAGGATCACTGAGGATAGCATTGCACTTGTCACTGACTTCCTCAAATAGGAGAGAGATATTTCAAAACCAAGCATTTCAAAGATAAATTATGGGTACCTTTTATTTCCAGGTCAAGGGTAGCAGCAGTAAATTGGAAGAAGGGAATCCCAAGGAGTTGGTTGGTTCATCCCTGGGATGAATCAGCATACCTCATACAGAAATTTATAACTTGTGAGGGAAGGTTTAACATCATCTACCTATATCATATTAAACTGCTACAGCATTTGAGAGGTGACTGTGAAATCAATATGCCTTATTTTCTCTTACAAAGCCTTTCCAAAATGGCCAAGACTGTCCAGAAACAGGGAAGGAACACAGAAAGGAGTTTATATCACTGTGGTCTTATTAAAATGATCATTAAAAATGAACTACATAAGAAAATTTTGATTTGGCGACAGTTTACCATTGAAAATGGTTTTGAAACAATAAAGGAGGAAGAAGAAGAGGAGCAAATTTTAGTTGTGACTGATGATGAAGGAGAAGTACAACACCCCAAGGCAACAAGCCCAAAACCGCCTATGGGGAGGAGAAAAACAAGAAGTATGGTGATAAAAGAAAAATAACTTGAGGAAAAAGACAAGATTTTTACCATTTATGAAAGGAAGATAAGAAAACGCCAACAAGTTCAAAAGGGCCAAATACAAGAAAATGATGATGAAGCACAACAAGCACAGTATGAACATATTCAGACTCTAGAAGCACAATCATTGGGAAATGATGGCTTTGAGGAGCAGGAAACTTCTACCTATGAACATATGAGAGTAGATATGGAACAATTAATTAGGGACATGAAAGAAGAACCTCAAATGGAAGAGGTGGCTGGTACATCCACATCTGAACTTGACAGGAAGAATAAGAAAATAAGGAAGATGAAGAGAAAAATCAAAGAAATTGAAGTCTTAGAAAGATACATAAAAACAGAAAATGAAATGCTAAGAACTCAAAGCCACAAAACACAAAAGGAGAATGACACTTTGAAGAAGAAGAACAAGAAGCTTCAAAAACAGAACAAGTTAAACTCCAAACAAGCCTAAAAGTGGTTCCAACAGAAAAAGACATATAAAGAGAAGTATCAAAAGATAAAAGCACTTCATACAGCTCAGGAAAATGTGGAAACATTATTGCAGGCAGCGGAGGTGGCAGAAGATCAGTAACAGAGGTCAGGGACATTTTTGTGCATGAGGACATGCAAAGACTTCCTCTTGGGGGAGATGTTGAGTACATTTTTATGCTTCCATTTTTCTCTATAAATCATACTTTTGCCTCTATATCCATCCATTTTGCCTTCATTTCATTCCATATTTTCCATGAAATAGCCTATGCAAGGTATATTTGTCATTCTTTACCTTAAGAATTGAGTTTTCTAAATTTTAGCATTAAAATTGAAAATTTATCAGAAATTACAGGATTTGACCAAATCCCGTAAAAGCTCTGTGGTTTGTATACTTGCAGGACACCTGGGCGAGATCTAAGACTTGGGTCATGTTCCCTGATGTACAAGGATGGATAATGAGCTATCAGCTTCGAAATCTGAGCCTTCCAGATGTCTGGTCAACGCTGGTCAAACAGGGCCACTTCAGCAGAAAATACCCTGTTTCAGCCTTAAATCTTGGACAGTTTTGGATTTTCGTGGGATTTGACCATATATTGTGGATCTGAAGGAGGCATTCGACCCTCCTAGGATATTATGGATCTGATCATGATATTTAAGAGACTTATTAGCATTTCTAGTTTTGAGACTCTTGTATAAATACTCTTAAGCTTAGACTAGTAAGACAATCTTGATGTGAATGAAGAAACTTTGGAATTTGCACTCTTGAAGATCAGCTCTATGTTTTGTTCCTGTGAATTCTTTTGATATGATGATTTGGATGCTGCTGGAGCTCTTTCTTAACTGAGTCAACTCAAGTGTACCAGTGAAGCATTGGAGGGCCCCCTTTGCCAAACTAGTACACTCTTTCTTTGTGTTCTTTTTCAAGTACATGTTTTAGATCAGATCTTGATGTAGATGAGTTTTATCTTGTTGTAGTTAGATGAATTTCATAGCTAAGTCACATGCTTAATGTTTTCAAGCCTTAATCATATTGTGAATGATTTCTTGAATAAGAATTCAATGTGTAGTTTGCCTTCAAACATTAAGATAGTCATGAATGCTTTTTGAGTTATTTATGCTTTCAGTACTTTGATTTGATTTCATGTTAGTTGTTAATGAATGAATGAAAGAAGACAATGAATGCATCTCTTGAATAAGAGTTTTGTTCTTCTAGCATTTGATAGGTCTTAAAACTAGTTCGAACATCTCTTGAATGCTTACTGTTTATACTCTTTAGAAAAACAATTGTTGATCACTGTTATGAGATCTATGAATATGACTTCTGAATAGAAGCTTAGCATCTCTTTCACATTCAACCTTAGAATAGGTTTTGGTTTATCTCCATTAAAGATAAAAACTATCTCTAAATCCATATACTTTGGACGTGCCTCTAAGTCTTACAAACACCGGATTGACAATCATTTTCACTCTAATTTACTTGAGTAGATTGGAGCCTAACAATTACTACAAAACATTTGCAGCTCATGAATCTCCTACCTCGTGAACAACCATTGATATTTAATGCCTGAAATTCCATTCAATCAATATGACAAGATAACATAATAACAAATAACACAAATTCTGATAAGCAACTCTCAAGAATCTCTAATGGCAGAAATGTTAATTACAATAGTCCCTCGGGCTTACAATTGAGCAACTAGACTGCTCCTCCAGCTCTCTCCTGTCTTGGATCATGAATCCAACCCTTCTCCAAGATCTCCCTCCTTCATTAAATAGAAAATAACATCCAAATATCCTTAGGAGGACAAATCCCATCTCTTTCATTGGATTCTAGGCCTTGGAGCTAGGTGGCAATAGTCAAAGAGACAAAAATCCAACAAACTGCTAATTTTTAGGAAATTGTTGGAAGTCATTAATAAATTGTTTACAACTCACTGCATGAGGTCTTTAATGGATCTAAAACTTACATGCAAGTTTCCCTTTACATCTAACTGATCCATGAGAATTCATTTGAACCCTCCTTGATAGGTGGCAACCTCCCAACAAGGTGAATATCCAATTAGCTATGCAAAACAGAGAGTTCGCAACACATTTCACAACGCACTGGTGTTTTAATTGTTTCTCTCAAATGCCAAACTGGGTCAGACTGAAATTTGGTCACCAAGTCAACAAGGATATCATCTTCCTCCACAAAAAATTCCAGAGAAACTCACATCACCTTTTTGGATTTATGATCAAATTTGTAAAAGAAACTGCTACAGGAAATTCTATAGCGCATTTCATAGCTTGTCTCAATTCGTGCCTGAGCTAGTTCACATCGCCAAAGGAAAAGAAAGTAGACAAACCCCTCCTAACCTCCAAACAAGACAAAAAATCTCATGGAGTACCTGATGGCTATGAGGTTGATGGCGGTAATTTCAGATTTGTACTCAAATGTCTGCAAGCTGCCTAACCTCCAACCCTCTTCCTTAACTAGTTTGCAGCGCCAACTCAAATATAGCTTGCACACTTCGAGGAGTCTTTTAGTTTATGGTATGACATAATCCCTGGAGAAATGGTTAAATGTAGGCTCTGAAAACCATAAATCCTCCTTTACATGATCAATCTTATATGTTAACATCTGGCTCCACAGGGGATGGAGACCTCCCTGTGAGGCTCCAAGAACATGTAGTTCCAGTGCCTTATCCATTGGGCTAGTGGAGTCTTATTCAAATACTAAAAGCAAACTGAAAACTAAAAAGCTTGAACACGAGTTTATTCATATGCATGACCCTACTCTAAATGACTTTTACAATTTGCTTAGGTGAAAACAAACTTCCACCATAGCCACTCAAACTATTTGGTAACATAATCCTTCTCTTCACTACAAATGATCCATAAGAAGAAAGAAAAGTGTGACAACTGACTAAATACATTCTTAGGATCACCAATATAACCTCCAAATGATGAAAAAATGATAAAAATTTGCAGGCTCCAAAGCATTTGAAAAGTGCAACTCCATGTATTCATTGACAGGGTCATGAAACTGCTCGCAAGGCATACTAAAATGGTAAAAATTTACCTCATTTATTTCATCATTGCTCACATGTTGTTTGATGTTCTCAGCATGTACAGGTGGATAAAGGACTGATGAAAGCATTTGTTGGTTGAATGGTTTCTCCTCATCTTTAGAACCACCTATGGGTTGACTGCTAATCATTAAACATGTACTGTAAGAATAGTATGCTACTCATACAAATGGTTTTTATCAAAACAAGGTTGCTCATTTGTTGGTGATGGATAAGAGATCAGATGTATATGTAATTCCCCTTCAACACCTTGGTAGCATTCCCAAGGATCATACTCATAATCATCATATACAGAAATTGTGCTAAGAGGTTCCAAAGAAAACATAGAAAAATTATGTTCATCACGATCACTGGTATATTCATCAAAAATAGGATGTTCTTGGTCAGTATTTGAAAAAACTTCTTCATCATAAGCAGGGCTGCTAAAGACATTTGTTTCAAGAATAGAAATATCCTTTGCATTTTCTTCATAAGAGCAGCAAACAAAATCTACCTTCAATTCTGAAAAGCTAGGAAAAAACAAAGAGGAAACTCCCCTAGTTTTTTTAACTAACTTATCATTTATCTCAGATTCATAGTCAGGAGAGATGTCTATTGTATTTTTGTGAATAGAACTATCATTTAAATATGCATCCAGTACAGAGGAACAAGAAGAAGAAATCATTGATCCTTCATTGATTTCCTTGACTAGGTTATCTTCTTCAACTTCACAGTCAGGAGAGAAACTTAATGCAGCTTGAACACTTTTCTCATATTCCTCACAACAATCATGAAAAAGAAACTCAGAGGAGTAATACCTTTTACATTGCAAATTGAAAGCAACATGGAATTCTCTCGAGGTGGATATGCTTGCAGCAGGGAGAGAAAAGTAGCAATCTCTGGCATCATCCTTCAGGGAGAACATAAACATTTTCATTAAGATATCCTCTTGAGGCAAGTTCAATTGCTTCATGCATTGATGAAAATCAATGAGATGTTGAACAGGATTATCCTCCTTTTCTTCTTTGAAGATAGGCAGTAAATGTCCCCATTATGTAGATGAGGCACTGGATTTGGAAAACCATAGATGGTTGAAAATTTTAGAGGAGAAAATCTCCTTGCCAAAATAGCCTCCATAGCCTTTGACATCTTGGTTCTTCATGGAGTAGAATCGCCAGGTGAAAGATGCAGTCTTTTCTATCTCCAATCCTTGTTCACCATCAGGAACTGATTGTAATCTTTGTCGTACAACCCAGTGAAGATCTTCAACTTTGTCCCCGGCAATGACGCCAAAAATGTTAGCACTGAAAGTTACACTCTGACTGCTAAAGTGAAAGCTCATTACCCATCAAAAAGTTTATGAGATAAGTCTTAAAATGTGGTTTCAAATGGATAAAACTCAGTTTAGCAATGTCAAAACAAAGGAAATTCTAGATGAAGTGCATCAGCAAAAAAGGTCTTGTTTAACTTAGGTCAGGGTTTTGAGGATTAGTGTGGATAGGAGGAAGACTTAGTAAGAAAATGAAGTGAATCTACCACTAGCTTCAGGCTATGCCAGTAGACAAAGAACAAAAATGCTTCAGATACAAGAACTTCTTAAATCCAAGCAAACAAAACTCTGAGAAAGCTATAACATTATAACAATCAAACATCCATTGTCATACAGCTACAAAACATCATTTGAATCCTTCAATGACAGTAAAATTTCAGAGTGAGAGAGATTAATATGGAAAAAAAGAAAGCTAACTTCCATTAAACAAGATTTCATCAGATCTAATGCATCAAAACCACAGTAGGCTCTGTTTCATTAAAATCACAAAAAAGGTATTTTACATCTACCATTCGAACCTGAAAAATTAAATCAATTTTAAAAGGTTGGATTCATGAGCCAAGAGAGGCTAGAGAGAGTAGGAGCAGAGTTTCCCTCTGTGTGTTCATTTGTAAGCCTGGGGGCATTTTATGATTGTAATCATTACTACTATTGAAGACTCATGAGAGCTATGTTTTTCAGATTGTAATTCTTGTGTTTTATATATCTTCTTATTTGAATTTATTGCAGATTTGAGGATCAAAGGCTGCCAATGATTTATGGATCACTAATCAACAGAGGATCTGTTGTAATTTTTCCCATCATTCATTGTTTTATTCAAGTATTTGTTGATTTATTAAACTGAGAGGATCTATGTTTAGTGAACATTCTATCTTGTGTTTTCCTTCTTCATTCTTCCATCTATCAACATATAATCTCATTTTTTGTTGAGCAGCTTTAGTGCCTTCGTTGAGTAGAATGTTTATGACTCCATTGCCCATTGGTGTAGCCTACTGATCTGCAATTTGTTTCCCTCTCCCTTTCTTTCTCCATCTTGTTGATCCACCTATTCAAACCAAAACTTATCTTTTACATTATGATGAGTGTTGATATTACACTTTAGCAATCAAAGTTTGACTTTCAGTGCTAACATTCTTAACTCCTGCAACATCTATTTCCACATTTTCCAGCCTTCCTACTGGGAAAATGCAGTACTGGTTTTCCATTCTCAAATAGATGTGGGAATAAACTAACTGAGGTTTTCCCAAAGCTTCCCAAGTCTTTTTGGGTAGGATGTTGACATTGAATCCCAAATCTAGCATGACATCTTTGATTTCAAAATCATATAGCTGGGATTCTAACCTAAATTATTTTCATGTTCACACCTTTCTTCTTTGTATTCTCTGGGTATTCTTATGATGGAGGTTGGTCCTTACTATGGATTTTGGGGTTCCCGCATTTCTCAGTATTAGGTACATGGTGTTCTACAACTTCTCCATGTGTTGGTCATCCCCTAGGATATCAAAGAAAAATTGAAACCAGACATTGATTACACTTTGAGACTGCTCAAAGCGTCTCCTTGGAATTGCAGAGTTTCTAGGTGTCGATGGTGAGGTAGGGGCTTGCGCAAGGCTAGGTTGAGAGGTGACTTTAGGGGGATTCTCAATTATTTCTAGAGTTGGAATGCTCTTAAATGTTTCTATTGCATTTTTGAAAAATAACTTTTGTTTCACAGGGTCATACATGTCATCTTTGGGAACAAATTTATGAATCTTGGGCTGACTGTGTGCATTTTCCCCAGTTTTTTCTCCTCCGCAAGTAATGATGTTAATATTAGGTAGTTTTCCCTCAATTCCCCTTTTTAATTTTGATCTTATGATATTATCTTCTCATTGACGAACACGAATTCCCATTTCGCGATCAGTTCTGGGCAGTCCTTAGTTGCATGCCCATTATTCCTGCAGTGAGAGCACCATGGTCGTCTCTGGTGAGGGCAGTCTCTAGACAAATGACCTTGTTTTTTTTAGTTGTAACATCGGTTCATCCCTCTACCTCTGTTTCTCCCTCCTCTAAATCCACCTCCAACCCCACCTCCCTGGCCTCTTCTAGGTCCTTGGGGGGTTTCATTTATTCTGAATGATGTCTGGTCTAGTCTATCAGCAAGTGCGTCCAACGCTCTACATTGATTTGTAGCATGGTTCCTAGATGCATAGAACTCACAATATATTGTATTGGGTGCAGTCATGTACTTCTACATAATAGGACACTGCCTCAGCGCATGCCCATGTGTCTGACAAATCTCACAATACTTAGTTGTCTGAGAAGTTTGAATGTCTGGGAAGGTATTGTATAGCCCTGGTGTATTGAATGGTGGAATCGCAGATACTTGCGTGACTCCTCTCGTTGGTCTTGAAGAGGGACCCATCTGATTGTGAGGAGGTCCCATTCCCCTCATGCATGGACATTCATTTTCCATATTCCCTTCTATGTAGCATTCTGTGCACCAAACCTGAGGTCATCCTACTCTTGGTGTGGTTAATTCTTTAATTTATTTTCTTAGTGCTGATCTTTGCCCCTAGCGTTGTGACAAATTTTCATCTACTAGAGGCCTGGTCATCCTCAGATTCCCTGGATAACCTGCCATGGCTTCGATCTTCATCGATTGTTCCAAGGCGTCTGTTAATGTGGCTATTCATTGTTGTGTTAAAGGAATTCTCGTCAGAAGTAGTAATCCTTGGATGTACCATTCCCTCTGGTGATCTTCGTGAATTGGATGTGCTAGTATCCCAATTGCATCTTTAAATTTTTTGTTGTACTCCGAGGCAGATTTGCCTTCCCTTTATTGAATCTCCCGCAACTCAGAGAGAGATTGTTGCTCTGACTGAGGTAGTTTGAATTCGGCGATGAAATTCAAATGCACTTGGACAAGGGTGAACACCTATCCTTGCACCCCTGGTTCAATATCCTTCATGTACCATTTGAGAGCATGACCCCTCAAGGTAGTTTGAAACTCTACTAACTTGTTTGCATCAAGAGTCCCTCTGGATCTCCAGATGGCTTCACATAAGAACCAATGTTTCTCTACATCCTCATCCCCTTTACCCCAGAATTTTGGGTATCAGGCAATCAATCCTCCCATATTTCCAACCATTTCGGGTCTTACTGCTCCTATTATAATGAAACCTAACGGTCCTGGTTGCAATATGCCTGGGGATCCCAACATTCTCTTGGCATTTACACTTACAGACTGGTTCTGACTAACTGGATGCGATGGAATAGAAGTATCATAAGTAGGTGGTGGAGAATTTACCACAGGTATAGATGACACCTGGGGGACGGGTGAATCGGGGATGGTTCCACTGACTTCTGGGCGAGTTTCTTTGATTTGGGGTTTTTTTTTTTCTTCCTCTGGAGCAACCTTATCTGTCTGATTCTTGATGTTTTCTAATATCGGGGCTGAATCTTCTTGATCTCCTGCAAGTTCCATACCTTCTTCGTCTTCCCTTGCTTCTCCACACTCCTCTTCTTGTCCACCCATTTGGGGACTCCTTCCTCTCCGCACTTCTCTCTGTTGTAATCTTAGACTGGCCAATCTTTCTTGTCTTCTTACCTTCCTCAACTCTTCCTTCTTTCTTTCATCTGTTCCTCTTAATCTGATTTCTTTCTGCAACACCTCGGACTACTTTGATGCTTTCTTTACCTTTCCATGCCACCACTTCTCAACAATGGCGACTCTCCTTAAGGCTCACTCATTTCTTGATCTTCCCCCATCTTTCAAAGAGCCCTTTCCCCTTCTCATGTCATGATCCTACCCCAAAATCACCCTACCCCAAGCATAGGTGTTTAGGCTTCCATCTCAAGCGAGGGAATAGTTATCATCACCTCCTCCATCAATAATGCTTTGATCCACATGGGAATTTCCCTCAACAATCTTTCCCATTCACCTTTCTTGAAAATTTATTCCGCCCGTGAAAAACATTGGTGATTCTCAGCTGTGAATTCAATGATGTATCCCTCCAGAATCGTATTAACCCATAAATCAACTGCTTGCATGATCTGTTGATTTAGCTGATGAAGTGCGATGATCTTCTCTGTATCCCAAGTACACGTCTTCTTGACGCATTCTTGGAATTATAGAGCTTCTTGTAGTCGATCTGTCCAATGGAATAGTTCTTCCAGGAATTTTACCCAGAATATCTCATACTGGTCACTCGATCTTTCTGAATAAAAGACACAATCTCTTGTATTTGTCTTGCTTTTACCTCACTACTCTGCTTCCTTCCATATAAAGGCATCACAATTTTGTTCACACCATTTTCAAATCTTAGATCTATATATCTGTGGAAGCATTCTCCTCACAAGTTCCCTTTTAAAGCATAGGGTCCCAGAAATGGAACCATTTTGTTGGTGCAAAAGTGATCAGATGAGGGTCCTTCTCAAGTTACCAACAAAAGGTACCAAAGTAGTCTAGAGCGCCGGAATTTTCATCTTTCGAGGAGGGAAGAAGTCTTGCTCGAAGCACAAATGATACGAGAAAGAGAGGGAAGGGTAAGAGAATACTTAGACATATCTCTGAGTTATCAAGATTTGTATTAGTCTTGTGCAAGATAGATTAAACCTGTAGCAGTTATGAACATCTCCTAACTGAGAATAAAGAGACAGAGTTGTGTCGTCATTCATAAGGAAGCATTTAAGAATATTAGACATAAAATATAATACAGAGCAACATTCAATACATTCAGAAGACTAAATACACAAGATATATCCAAAATTTGGGCCTCCAATTATATTAACATATCAAGTTCTTCTCACATCTCGATTCTCATACACAATTAATTAAAGGATGCTCCTCATCAAATATGAGACAAGGTTATAGTCTCTTGCTCCTCTACATCTAGACTAATACAAAACTCGGATACATTGATAGTCTGGTTCTTACCCATATCTCCAAAACTCATCTATACTAACGATATGGACCATTACAACAGTGACTCTCGTCACAACATCAACACTAACAAAAACAACAATAACAATCCCAGACCAACAACCCTAGAAATAATAAAAATAACAATAACAATCCCAGACCAACAACCCTAGAAATAACAAAAACAACAACAACTCCATCTCAACAACCCTTTTACAATCATATCAGTCTCATATATATAATTTGATCTTTGAGTTTGCTAGTTGAGAAACTGAGAGTTCTCTCTTCTTCTTGATCTTGTTGCAACTTCTTTCCTCAAAAATGATGTTGCGTTGTCCTTCCAACTGTTTTTTGTTTCTTTCCTTAGCTCGTTGTCCAACTCCTTAGTAGCTTACGCAACTTTTGTTCTCCAAAATGAAGTTGTAATATGACATGCGCAACTTCTATTCATCAAAACGAAGGGCCCAACAGTGAAAGCGCAATCTCAAAACATTTGGACCACTTTCTTATTTCTGAACAATTTTTTAAATGCCCCCCAACGATGAAATCTTGGGTGTCTGTAACAGGCATCTCGAACCACTCTCCAATTGTCTTTCAAATGAACTCAAGTGAAGGTTCCCCTCCTTCCCCTTTCAAGTTTATTCAGATTGGATAAAAGAAGAAGACTACAAGTAACTTATAGAGTTTATTTGGGTGCCTTTTAGTACAAACTTGCCTGACTCTGCAATAAAAACAATCGCATATAATTTGGAAAAATTCAAATCTATGACAAAGAAATGGGCTAAGGAGTATAAGGAAATTTCTGTAAGAATTTTAAATGAAACAAAAGAAAGGATCGCATGGCTCTATGACGAAAATGAAAATGGTCAATGGATGACAAAAAATATTTCTCTACTACGTGAATGTGAAGACGCAAGGCATACTCTATTCGACAAAGAGGAACATATATGGCAACTTAAAAGCATAGATATTTGGATTTAGGAGGGGGATAACAACACAAAGTTATTTCATAATTACACCAAATTCAGAAAGAACGTGAATTCAATATGGTAAATCCAATTTCCAGATGGATTGATGGATCTTTCATTTAAAGACAAAGTTGATGAAGCAGTTAGGAATTTCAATTCTATCTTTAAGGAGTCAGTGGACTGCCTCATCCAGAAGATGTTGGAAGTCATCAACAAGTTTCTTAGGGTCTTCACCGAAGAAATGAATCAATATCTTACAGAAGTGGTATCGGAATCGAAGCTTCTGGTCATCTTGTCCTCAATGCATAGGGGAAACATTCTTGGGCCAAATTTCCTTACAGTGGAATTCTATGTCAGTTTATACGATGTAATAAAGAATGACCTCCACAAGGTAGTCTGTGAGTCATAGAGGATAGGGAAGATCTTGGGATATTTTAACTCTACATGTATTGCTTTGATACCAAAAAAACATGATGGTAATACCTTCAATGATTTTCATCCTATCTCATGTTGCAATTTTATATATATAATAATTGGGAAAATTCTCATGCAAAGCCTAAATCCCATCCTCAGTGACATAATTTCCGAAGAGAAATTCACGTTCTTCCATAAAAGGCAAATCCATGACATTGTTGCCATCACTCAGTAAGTTATACACTTTGCTCACATTTGGAAGCAAGATGCAACCATCCTCAAACTATATCTCCCTAAAGCCTACGATAGGGTGAGCTGGCCCTTTTTACAACTTGTTCTTCTACACATGGGCACATATTTATCAGTTGTAAATTGGATTATGAACTGTGTGCAAAACACAATATTTGTTGTCCTAATTAATAACACCCCTTCAAATTTTTTAATGCTTCTAGAGGGATTTGTCAAGGATTCCCCCTTCCTCCCTTTCTGTTCATCCTTGTCGTCGAGGTGATCCAAGTGAATATTGGTGGCCACCCACCTGTTCCAACTAGCTCCTCTTGTTATTTTTTAGTGTAGCACGTTCTTTTGTACTTCTTTGTAATTGTGGGTTCTACACTTATGGGGTTGTCTGAGGCCCTGAACATATTCCAAGTGGATATTGGTGACCTCCCACCTAATCCAACTGGCTTATTTTATATGTTTTCATGTCATCACATCTTATTGTACTTCCAGGGCCATTTTGGGGCCCTAAAAACTGTTTTTTTGGATCTCCACAGTCAAATTGTAGACAGAGTCAGAGTTTGATGGCGTAATGCATAGTTCTTGAAAAGAACTTTCCAACATGCTATCCCATGCCTAAAATGGAGATCGTGTGCAAAATTTACGACCTAGGGAAGTTAATGTACTAACTTACCCAAACAGGGCCCACATGACTTTTGGCGTCTCATCTCCTAGGGTTACGTTTTTGGATGTCTAGGGTTTTGCAATTCCTATTTATCATAAAAAGGCCTTCAGATCCTCACTGTAATCATCTTCCGGTGAATGAGCGTAGTCGTCACATCTCTTCTCAGAGATAAAGATGCCACCATTCTAGAGAATCTTGCTCTCTGTATTTTTACAGTCTCTTTACAATTCTTTCATTAATAGAAATCAAGTATTGTTGTACTTATCGGGATCTGGAAATTTTCATGAGTTGTAATTTCTCTCCTTTCATTTTGTTCCGAAAATAATCTGGATCAGTGGTATCAGAGCAGTCTGCTCTTGATCGTTTTTCAGCGCATGTCCCTGACGAGGTTTGAGTATAGCCAGTTGGGTCTCGAGTTTGTCTCTCTTGAGGAAAATCACTCTCACACGCCCAAGAAACCCTCGATGGATGCAGAAAATAAAGACGACAGAGCAAAAGATTCTATTAAATTGTTGCTTGAGCAAGCTCTCGCACGACAAAGGGATGAAATGATGGAGAATTTTGCAAACATTCTTCAACGCCTACCGATAGCAATAAGCGCATCTTAATCAAGTGACCATTTTGGAGGAGCCTCTCCCTTCAAGGTACAAGTTAATTTTGATATTCTCATATTTGAAGGTTAGATGGATATGGATGCCCTAGAAAAATGGTTAAGTCTATGAGAAGGTTATTTCTTTGTTCGAAAAATTTTTGACAGGGAAAAGATCACCTTCGCACTCCTCAAGGCTCTCCCCCATGTCAAACATTAGTGGGAAACTTACTGGGAGAAAAGTTCCACAGAAGAATCTAGAATATATGGGGTCGAGCCCACATGGGATTTTTTGTGGATGCGGTTAAAGAATAATACTATCATGTTGATAACTATGAATACTAGTACATGAGATGGACCACGTTGCGGCAAGAGAATAGCCAAATAGTGTCGGAGTTCACAAATACTTTCCATACCTTATGCACCAAGTTGGGTATCAAAGACTCTGAGCGGCATCAAGTTCGTAAATACCATGGGGCATTGCATAGGTACATCCAAACCGAAATTGAATTCCTAAACATCTCATAATTGGGAGTGGCCTATCGATATGTAATCAAAATCAAGCAGAAATTTAGGTACCAAAACAAATGGGAGTTCGGGTCTGTAAATATGCAACAACCAAAGCACAGTAAAGACAACCCTAACCAACAACCTCTAGAAAACCATTCCAAGACACAGGACAAAAAGGGTAAAGTAACAATGAAGAATGACACTGGGAAGTGGTGTGACTTCCACAAAATCCCCTGGCATAACATCGATGAATGCCGCTCGAAATAGTCATTGGTGGTCGAGGTCAAAGACACGGAGCCGAACCCTGATTCAGAATCCAATCCAAAAAATATTGAAAATAGACAGATCATCGACGCAAACCCCACTGCTACTGTCACAACCACACCAATTCAGCTAGAATAACCAGTAGATCCTAAAGAGGGGGAGCACCTCTTCCATTCACAGATGTGGGTGGAGGGGACCCCATTGCATTTCATTGTTGATAACGACAGCCAGAAGAACCTCATCTCATCTAAGGTCATCAAATAGTTGGGGTTGTCAATAAAATCACACCTGTAGCCATACAACATCGGCTGGCTTCACCAGGGACGAGATCTTTGCGTCAGCCAACAATGTCTCATGTCCTATGGCATCCATCCCTTCAAGGATGAGGTAGTGTGTGATATTTCCCCTCTTGATGTCTGTGATGTTGTTTTGGGCCAACCATATATGTGGAAACGTCATGTTGTTTATGAGTCTAGACCCCCTAGTTTCATCATTACTCTCGAAGGTCAGCTCTACAGGATACTAGAGATAGTTCTGACTACTGCTCCACCAAAACAACACTGCAAGGTAATCTCTCATACTGCAAAATGAATCCTCTTCACAATCTATTCAAAGGATGCACAGAAGACCACTACAACCATTGCATCCTGAACACCTTCTATCTAGCAAAAACAAATTGTCTAAGAGACAGAAAATTTTGTTTCTTCGCCTACAATGGTGCCTACACAATGCCCCATCCAACCCAGAGACAACAGGTTGGTGGAAGAGATTCAACCCATCCAAAAATAGGTTTGTGACAGTCTTCCACAAGCCAAGAAGCACAACTTCTCCAACAAGGCACGCAACTCACCAGGTTTCAAATTCATAAAATGCTTTCCCCTCTTCCCTACGCACTCAACGCAATGGAGACCATTGCTTCCTAAGAGGGGTGGATTGATCTAGGTGGATATTGGTGGCCACCCAACTGTTCCAACTGACTCCTCTTGCCAGTTTTTAGTGCAACACGTTCTTCTGGACTTCTTTGTAATTGTGGGTTCTACACTTCTGGGGTTTTCTAAAGCCCTATACATATTCCAGGTGGATATTGTTGACCTCCCACCTAATCCAACTAGCTTAATTTATATGTTTTCATGTCAGCACATCTTGTTGTACTTCCAGGGTTGTTTTGGGGCCTTAAACAGTGTTTTTTTTCGCTCGCCACAGTGAAATTGTAGATGAAGTTAGAGTTTGATGGCGTAATGCATAGTTCTCGAAAAGACCTTTCCAACGGGCTATCACGCACCTAAAACGAAGATCAAATGAAAATGTTACGACCTCGGGAAGTCACTGTACTAACTTACCTAAATGAGGCCCACGTGACTTTTGGCGTTCCATCTCCTAGGGTTAGGTTTTTGGATGTCTAGGGTTTTGGCATTCATGTTTATCATAAAAGTGCCTTCAGAACCTCATTGTAATCATCTTTTGGCAAATTAGCGTAGCTGTCACATCTCTTCTCAGAGATAAAGCTGCCACCATTCTAGCGAGTCTTGCTCTCTGTATTTTTACAGTCTCTTTACAATTATTTCATTAATAGAAATCAATTATTGTTGTACTTCTAGGTTTCTGGCAATTTTCATGAATAGTTCTTTGTAATTTCTCTGCTTTCATTTCATTCCGAAAATAATCCGGATCAGAAGGATTTGAGTAGACTTATCAAAGGTGCCAAGTCCAAAGGGCCCATTCACGAGTAAATGTGCCAGGACAAGAATTTATAAATCATCGGTTTTTTGTCGACGATGTTTTATGCATGTGTAGTGGGTCCCATAGCGAAGCAACAACCCTTCGTCAAGTCGTTAATCTTTTTAATCGTGATACTGGAATGTTGATCAATGAAGAAAAATCTTGTCTCCTCTTCAATGAGATTTCAGATCTCGAAAAGGATCAGTAAATTCTCCTTCCTTATCCGACCAAATATTTTTTTGCAAGACTCAAATACCTCGGGTTTAATTTAAAATCTAATAGCTACAACTACATTGAGTGGACTTGGATGTGCAAAAACGTGGAGGAAAAAATCTCCCTGTGGGTAAAAAAGCTCTTATCTCAGGGAGGTCGCCTCACCTTAGTTAAATATGTTCTTGAAGATATTCCTATTTATTGGTGTTCTATAGCAACCATCCCTAAAGGCATCCTCGCAAAAATACAAAAGTTAAGCTTTATATTTCTATGAGCTAGTTCGAGATCCTCGGGAGGCATCCTATTGGTGAAATGGTTGAGGTTGTCGCTCCCAAAAAAATATGGGGCGTTGGGGACTCAAATACTTGAGTTTTTTCTCTCAATCCCTTACTACTTGAAGTCTTTGGAGGCTCATTCATAACGGGTTGTGGGGGAGATTCATGAAAACCAAATATCTGGAAGGATCATCCTTTAAGGATTGGTTCAGTGTTCCCCACAAATCCTCGAATGGCTCTACCATTTGGAAATCTTTGGTTCAAGATCCCCTGATTGGACAATGGAAAACTTAGAGGATTGGAAATGGAAGACATGTTCATATTGGGAAGACCTATCGCTAGCTTCAGACAACGAATACTCTTTATATGTTGTACTAGTGGAGAAATTACATGTGAACAAAATTTACTCTATTGCAAACGCTATATCACAATATACCTAGGCCTGAGGATGTTTTGGATGTAAATCATCAGATGAGTTGGGATTAACTAGTCAAGAAGCAACTAATTGGTCGAACTATGTTGACCTTATAGTCCTAAACTACATTAGATTAAACGAAGAAAATGATGATTTGTTAGTATGGACCAAGAATATAGTCTTTGGGGAATTCACAACAAAATTCGGCTATCAAGCAATTTTTGAAGGTCGCTTTTACGAGGAGAAGCAGTGGTGGTGGAGCCCCATTTGGAAGCTTAATGCCCCACTTAAAAGCATGATCACCCTCTACCTATATTTAACCAACAAACTCCACATGGGATAATTGTATCAAGCCTGGATATATGCTTACTCTGTAAAAATAGTTCGGAGTTTGTTTCTCATTTGTTCATTTCTTGCCAATACTCAAAGTAGGTTCTTAATCCGGTTAAGGGTGATATTGGTTTCTCAAATGCATGGGATAATTCAAGTCTTGGTGAATGTTTTAAGAGATGGTTAAATAATAAGGAGCTTCGCCTCTTCGAAGGATTCCCTTGCATTTTCGTAAATATTATTTTGTGGATTCAAAATGTAAGAATATTCAAGGATCCAGCAGTTCCAGTTGAACTTGTCGTTGGATTGGTAAACATGATCACAAATGAATTTAAATAAGCCCCGAAAAGGATGAAACTCATAATTCCTTCCATGCCCAATCTGATTCTTGAAATCCCATGGGGATTCTTTGACGATGCTTCCCAGGGGCATCCTCCTTGGTGCAAAGTAAGAGTAGTTATATACTTCTCCATAAATCATTTCGCTCATATATGATACTCACTTTCAGAGGATCTAAAACCAGAGCCGAGTTCATCGCTCTTTGGATGATGCTCGAATTCGCTAAAAAAAAGTAATTAGCAGGCTCTGGATTCTTGGTGACTCAAAGCTTGTGTTTGATTCGGTGAACGAAAAAGTCTCGGTTCCTGAAATTCCTCTCAAATTTCTGCTTCAGGATATCTGTAAAGCTATGAAATCTCTAGAATGGCACGCATGTCATTATAGACTCCGAGAACTAAATGTAAAAGTTGATGCTCTCTCAAAGGAGGCACTAGCATTTCGTGTTGGCACTTGTGGAACTTATGAACTCTGCAAAGGGGAGGAGTTAGTATCCATGGAGTTCCAATTGTGGTCACCAAAAAAATGAGTCTTATGCGCATCACAAAGTGGTTTCGGTCAGATTCTATTAGGGAGGAGTGGTATTGTTTTCAGGCAATTTGTGCAGACGTTTCAAGCAGGTTAATGGACAATGTTGCAGCGACATATTTTGTTATCTTGTACTGTTGTTTTTTTTCTGTTTTTTTGAAAATTAGAAACGCGAGGATTCTTCTTTAAACCTCCATGCTAGGAGTTATGTTTGAGAAACAATGATAGGGTGGCAAAGAGGCTAAAAATTAAGTTATGGAGGGAAATTTTTTGATTTCTCATGGCGTTCCATCCTAACGACAACATGTATATTCTATTTGAATATAAGATGTTTTCCTAGGGAAAAAAAATCATGCCATTATGATAATTGTTAGGAGGTACAAGTATCTGATGATGTGGAAAGTTCATATTGATTGTTTTTTGATATATTTTCTGATGCCAATATATATGCATGATTTCTGATTAAACTTTGGAAATGTTGAAAATAAAAGACTTAGGAGGACCCCACCTATTAATTATTATTTATTATTTACTCTTATTATAAAATAAAGTTGTCCTCTCTTATCTAAAGTTATTTAACTTCATAACAAAAGGTAGTTGAACCACATAAATTACGTAAAATGAGGAGAGCAAGGATGATGTAGGAGCATCTCTCCACATCAGCCAGCCAGCCGCGTCAGCGAATTCAAATCGTGTGTTGAAGAGAGGCACAGCCTCATTTAAAATTTCAATGAATGTAATTTAATTGCTTAAGTTGTTAAGCTGGGAAGCCGTGCCTTTGCGCAGGCTGTAGATAAGTAGGCCTTTAATGTTTGTAAGGCTGAGATCTAAATCCGGATAGCAGACTAGACAGCGCATTCAATGTAATTGAATAGGGTAGGTAGATTGGAGGGAAGAGCTCGAAGAGCCTCCTCATGTAAAAAGATCGATTGTATCTCTTTGGGAGAGGGTGTGTGGAGGTAGAGTTAGAATCTGCGAGTTGAGAGCAAAAGAGAAGGAGTCGAGACCTTATTACAGGTCGTGCTCAAGAACACCTTGTAAATACAGGCATTTCCCAATTAATATAAACAGAAGCAGTTTTTCCTGCATTTATTTCTGTGTTATGTGGATGTCTGTGAGTGTTCTTCGTATGATATGAATGTATGTTGTAGATGTATGTTGTAGGTTTGCATTTGCAGGAGTGTGTTTGATTTCAGGTGAAGGTCTTTCGGGTTTCATGTCAGGAGGGCGTGACAGAGTACTACGGTCTCTGAATACCAGTGCACTAAAGCACTTCTGAATTCTGCGGGTTCAGACAAAGACGTGTTGCGACACAGGAACTAGAATCAACAACTCAGGGAAAGACCTATGAGGTTGTTGAATACCTCAGGAGACAGGGTTGTGTAGGAGATACACAATTGCAGACAGAAGCTCTGAGGATTTCTGTGAAGCTCTACCAAGTGGGCATCGAGTCAGTGCAAGGAGTGCACAAAGATAGAACTCTGTTGTGAGTTCAAGGAGAACCAGGATCACTGAGGATTCTGAGAGCTCTGCCAAGTGGGCATTGAGCAGGCGCATAGGGTGCGCAGAAGGAGATAGAACTACTAGAAATTCTGGAAGAAGATACTCTGCGAGGAGGCCATTGAGACAGTGTGCAGACAAGCACAGGAGAAGAGAACTCTTTGAGTTCTGTATTCTGAAGGAAGAATCCACTGAGGGATCTTCATAGGGTTGTTGAACACCCTGATAGGCTCAGCAAGAGGTTGCTTGAGCAAACAGAGAGCTAGGAGGGCATCCAAATTCTCCATCTGAGGGAGAAAGGAAAGAAAGAGCCGAGTTTCCTTGGAGGTCGAAGCTACAGGAAAGCTCAGGACGGATAGCACCTTTTGTGTGTGCATGTGAATACCCTACAGACGCATAGGAGTTGAAGAATCCTTCAAGGGTTCGAAGGGAACAAGCTCAGGAGGAATAGCGTTGTTGAAGAGCGCAGGCGATGACTCAGATTGTGGAGCTCGCAGAGGAGACATAACAAAGGTTGAGGCCTTTGAGAACTGGAAATTCTTCCAAATTTAGGAAGAACGTGCGCAGAAGCTCAGGAGGGAGCACCGCCATTTGTTCAGATTGTGAGAGGGACCTAGGTCACTGGTTTTCCACGTCCAGGAGAGAGCAGAAGGAGCGCACAGAAGAGGAGATCATGAACCATTGGATCTCCCTCAGTGCCCGTGATCACAGGAAGGGAACGGATGGTCAGAATTCTCGGAGGAGAATTCACGAACTTTCGTGAGCCGTTGGATCTGACCAGAGAGACGCGAAGGTTAAGCCTTTGTGAACAGAGGAGTAAAGTCCCGAAGGGCATCGGGATATCGACACTCGGGATATTAGGGAT
>JASDQU010738690.1:369673-394383 GCA_032191745.1 Picea mariana
ATTGATCGGACTTGTGATTGAGGGGGGGATTGTTAGCCTATGGCTTACCTTTACCAATCACTAAGTCTAAATTGTCACCTATATTTGAATTATTCATTTAGGATATTAGTAATATATCCTCAAGTGATGACTAATGAGTTAGTTAAGATTGCTTAGCCTAGTCATCATGCATGATTTTAGGATCTAGAGCAAATCTCTCTATGAGGTGGCATCACCCATTGTACTATAAATATGTAACATTGGAGTGAATAATGGAGTGTTGGCTATTGAGCCTTTTCTTCCATGTTGTTGTTCTTGTCTCTATTTTATCAATTGTTTTTGTTCTTGTTTATGATTTATCAAAAATGGCCCCGGAAGTTTAGGACCCCCAAAAAAATAGAAAAACTGCCAAAATGGAAAATTGTTCTTTGAGCCAATGGAATATGTGGGTGCCCACCAATGTCCACTTGGATCATTGGTGCCCTTCCAGGAAGCTGAATTGCTTAGGAGAGATTACTTCTAAGAGGACAATCTTCAGTCTAACTGCAATGACCTTGGAGATAATTTTGTAAATGGAGTTGCATAGGGAGATAGGCCTAAAGCCCTCAAAAGTCTCAGGACAATCCACTTTTGGGATGAGAGTAATAAAAGTGGTGTTAAAGATACACACACTCTCCCATAAATTCTCAGTTCTTTGATTTGAAAAATGCCATGGATATTTCACTGGATAGTTCATCACAACTGATCTAATAAAATATTGAAACTTTACTGTGAAGGTTAATTTCTGTTAGATCTCAGATTCTTTAATTATTGGTTTTCTACTTAAAATGTATGAAATAGCTGAAATGCAAAAAATAGAGAAGAAAAATAAATACTCACACACCATCCACAAATAAACACAAGATATAACCTAGGAAATCCAATACGTGAGAAAACCCAGCCAGAAGGTGAGGCCACTCTTCTCTCTTTTCCTCAAATGCAAGTACAAAGAAAGAGGCACTCTCTATGGAGTTTCTTTTGACACTGTGGCCTGTATGGTTGCTACAAAATCTATCCTCTTCTGTTATGCTCTCAGAATACCACTCCTAGGTGCTCTGCCCAACTATGGAACAAATACAATGTTAAAGAATGGAACCCCTTCTCCTAGCGGTCTGATATTTAACATTGCCCGATAGCCATCTAGGGGTAGGGTTTTGACTTCCTCAATCCTCATTTGTGATAACGTTTTGGACCTTCTAGAATCTTCTTGAAAGTCCATACGTGGCTAGCCCCATATGCGTGAGTAATGGGGGCTGATGGACATCCATTCGTACCATGGTGGTCAACACGGTAGGTCAACTTGCATGAGGCATAACTTTTGCATACGAACTTCGATCGACGCGATTTTTGCACTGTTGAAAAGTTCTCAATGTGTAAAATAGCGTCAAGGGTCTCAGCTAGAGTTGAGAAAGTTTTGACCCCCCAAAATGCCGTTTGCTACCTCAAAATGGCTCTAGAAGGTTTCAAACCCCAATTTTCCAAACTGGGACTTGCCATTAAAATGACCCTGCAAGGTGATTCCTTCAATTTTTTTCACTTTGAAAGCATCAAGATAGATGAAAAATACTATAATGATCCAATCTGGATCATACCTCCCCATTTAGGGAGGCTTATGGTCCCCAGAAGCTTTACTAAATGTGGTGAGGAAATTTTTCCTCTACCTTCTCCCTAGAGTAACACTTTGCTTTGCCTAGAAGTTGTCCTTTCAACCCAATCTGCCAAAGGTCATGCTACCCCTGTCTTGTAGTTTTGAACTGCTTCTGCAAAACTATGTCCTCTGCTAACTCTGGTTGAGCATTTGGTGCTAAGTACTCTATGGAAGGTAGGACCTGGTCCTCCCCCTGATCCAACATGGAAGGTTCATAGAGTTTGAGATTCTCCACATTCACTACTGAGTAAATGCACATGTATGGGGTTAGACTAATCTTTTAGGTGTTATCTCTCGGCTTCTCCAATGTCTCAAAGGTCCATACCGTAGAGCCTTGATCTTCTTACTAGGACCTTGTAGTCTTTCCTTGTTTAGCTGTAACCAAACTCTGTCTCCCACTTTGAATGATTTCTCGGTTTTGTGTTGATCATGTTTGGCCTTGTATTTTTCCCGTGACTTCTTCAACATCTCCTATAGTTGCAAATGGATTTGCCTAATCTTCTCAACAAATTCTTTTTCTCTCAATGCATCTCCTGCAAGGTCCTCCCTTGCTGTCCATGTACAACATCCAAGGATGAAGGTGGCAAATATCCAAAGTAAGTTTCAAAAGGTGACTTACCAGTAGAAGTATGGACTGCTCTATTATAAGAGTGCTGTATGTAGATCAAATTTTCATCCCAAGTCTTTGGATGTTTCTGATTGTAACCCATCAAAAGCCGCACCAAAGTCTTTTTGACTACATCTGTCTGTGGATGGAATACTGTAGATCTCTTCAACTTAGTGCCCATCTTCTCCCACAATGTAGTCCAAAATGTACTGAGAAATCTGGTATTCCTGTCTGAGATGATACTCCTTGGTATCCCAAAGTGCACCCATATTTGCTCAAAGAACATGTTTGTTGCTTCTTGTTCTTTGATGGTCTTTTTACAAGGCATGGGAATGCACATATTGCTAAACCTGTCAACTACAACAAATGGATAGTTAGGTCCCTTCCTGGTTGTTGTTAAACCTCCCACAAAATCCATGGATATGATTTCCCAAGGTCTAGTGGATACAGGTAAGGGATGGTATAGACCTTGCTCCCTGTTACTAGGCTTGCTGGTACAACAAAGTATACATCCTCTAATATACCATGCTACATCTTCTTGCATTTTGGGCCAACACACATACCTCTGTAAGCTGGCAATTGTTGTCCCAACACCAAAATGTCTTGCAATCTTGGAGGTGTGAGCTTTTCTGATAAGCTGCAGTTGTTCACCTTTAGGGACACAGAGTTTGTTGAGCTTGTAAAGTAACCCATTCTGAAAATGATAGTTAACCTTGCCGTCACCTTCTTCTATATGAATTTGGCCTTGTAGCTGCTGAAACACCTCCTTGAAGTCCTCATGTTTTGTGTATGCCACTTTGTATGAATCATGGGTAAAAGGCTCCATGTGCATCAGAGTTCCCAAAGCTATAATCTTGGATGTGGGTGGCCATGAAAGCATGTTTACCAACCTATTTTGTGCTGCCCTTCTTATGCTTGATGACTAGATGAAATTGCTGTAAAAACCCCATCCACTTGTAATGCCTGGTTTGCTGTAGCTTACTTTGGGCCTGCAAATACTGTAGCGGCTGTTGATCTGTGTGGATGATGGTCTCCTTTCCCATCAAATAGTGCTTCCACTTCTTGACAGCTTGAACTAGGGCATATAGTTCCTTGTCACAGGTAGGGTAGTTGAGAACTACCCCATGAAATATTTTAGAATGATAGCATATAGGCCTTCCTCCTTGCATCAAAACTGCTCCCATGGCATACCCACTTGCATCTGTCTCCACTTTGAAATGCTTTTGCAAGTTTGGTAATGCGAGAACTGGTGCTTGAATGATCTTTTTTTTCAGCTCATCAAAAGCCTTTTGCTGATTCTTCCCCCACTGGAAACTCTTACCACTCGCTATTATGGTGTGGAGTGGTGCAACTACCGTTGAAAATGAAGCTACGAACTTTCGCAAGTACTGTTCTGCCCCAAAAAAACTCCTAACTTCAATGACATTTGTAGAAACTGGCCATTTCATGATGGCCTCCATCTTTGCGGGATCTATCTTGAGCTCCCCTCCATTGACCACATACCCAAAATACCCCAAATACCCCAAGACTGTTGAACAAACTCACATTTTTTCAGGTTAGCCAACAACTGGTGCTTCTTCAAAGTCTCTAACACCTGCATGAGATGTGCTCCTCCTAGGTAGCACTATAAACTAGTATATCATCCATATAGACTATAACAAATGAATCTAGATATGGGCTTAATACATCATTCATCAGTCTCATAAATGTAGCTGGTGCATTACATAAACCAAATGGCACGACCAACCATTCATACAAACCTTGCCTTGTCTTGAAGGCAATCTTCCAGGTTTCTTCTTCCTTGATGCGTACCTGGCGGTATTCCGATTTGAGATCGAACTTGGTGAAATATTTTGCATGCTGCAACTGATCTAACAAATCATCGATTCTGGGCAGAGGGCACTGATTTTTGAGTGTAATCTTGTTCAATGCTCTATAGTCGATACACATTTGCCAAGTCCCATCCTTCTTTGGTACAATTATGATAGGTGACCCACAAGGTGAGGTGCTTGGTCAAATCACACCTTGCTCCAACAACTACTGCAACTGCTTCTTCATTTCATTTGCTTCCAAAACAAACTGTCTATACATGCCAATATTCAACAATGGAGAGTCTAGCAATAACTGTATTTCGCGCTCCACTTCCCTCTTGGGTGGTAGTCTTTAGCACACCCCTCTAGGGATGCCTTTACCCTTATTGACTCATCCTCAGTCTGATTTTCTCTTAAGAAAAGTAAAACATATTTTTTATTGGAACTAATCGACTTCTTGGCTTGGTTGGCACTTACCAGTGAGATCTTTGACTTGCCTTTATCTGCGTTGATGATGTAGGACTTCCAATCCTTGATTAGTCGGTATTGGTTGGCTCTCCGCATGAAGAGATTACATGGTTATGCCAAGACAACCAAGACAACCACATGCCAAGACAACCATATGCTTCTTCTTGTAAATAGCTTACACTATATCAAAACTTTATTTACATGGTTAGTTACAATAGGGAAAATAGCTTCCAAAGCTATATAATTCAACACTCCCTCTTAGCAAGGAAGGTATTTTCCTAGTACCAACTGTTACATCCATCTGTCTTTACTTGGCTATTGACTTGTTGAGCCATGTAGAATCTATTCATCAAGAGAAGTTTTGTATCCATAGCTAGCATTGGGATCAATAACATCTTTGGTGAGCACACTGATGTCATTACAGGATTTTTATTCACTCAGTTCCAATCCTTTTTCATACTGGATAAGAATAAAATAGAATAACCCACATCCTACTTGTAAATGACTTGCCCCACTACTGTCACCCGAATCCCATATGCAACTCCTTACTCCTTCTTACGAGGGACCAGTCCAAGTTTGTCTTTGAAGTACTTAAACTTCACCTTTGACAGAGGTTTGGTTAGCACATTTGCAACCTGCTCATTAGTAGCCACATAATGAAGCTTCATTGCTCCCTTTTCTACCACATCACGGATAAAATGATACTTGATTCTAATATGCTTTGATTTGTCATGAAACACGGGGCTCACTGATAACTTTATGCAACTGAGCAGGTAGCCACATAATGAAGCTTCACTGCTCCCTTTTCTACCACATCACAGATAAAATGATACTTGATTCCAATATGCTTTGATTTGTCATGAAACATGGGGTTCACTGACAACTTTATGCAACTCTAATTGTCACAGTAAATACTAGTAGCATCTAACTCAATATCAAATAATCCTGAAAGTAATTTCTGTAGCCATACAACTTCATTACATGCTAAACATGCTGCCATATATTCTGCCTCAGTTGTACTGAGTGCAACACTGGTTTGCTTCCTGCTAAACCATGAGATCATACTTGATCCCAAACTAAAACAACATCCTGAAGTACTCTTATGATCTGTGACACTACCAACCCAATTTGAATTAGAGTATCCCTGTAGTTTGAACTCACAATCTCCATCATACTTGATACCATACTCAATGGTACCTTTCAAGTATCTCATCACATGTTTTGCTGCGATCAAATGAACATGTTTGGCTTCAACCATATACTGACTTGAAGTGTTCACAACAAAACATATGTTTGGCCTTGTATTCGTTAAATACATCAACGAACCAATCATTTGCCTATACAAAGTGGCATTCACTATCTCTGATGAAGTATCACATAATAACTTTGGATTTGTTGTCATAGGTGTAGTCATGGATTTACAATCCATCATTCCAAATCTCTTTAGAATTTCCACAACATATTTTCCTTGACTAAGAAAAATCTCACTTGGATTCTGCCACACTTCCAGACTTAGGAAATAGTGCATTTGACTYAGATCTTTCATTTCAAATTCTGAAGCAAGCTTCTTCTTGCAATCAATGATGAGCTTTTCATTTCCTATTAGAAACAGATCATCCACATATARTAGTAAGATCACCTGATCATCATTCTCAATCTTATAGTAGAGATTAGAATCTGCTTTACTCTTGATAAAGCCCAAGCTCATCAGAAAATTATCAATTCTTCCATACCATGTCCTGGGTGCTTGCTTCAAGCCATACAAGACTTTCTTTAATCTGCACACGTGTCTGACTGTCATGTGTCTCAAATCCTCGTGGCTGCTCCACATACACTTCCTCTTCTATCACACCTTTCAGAAAAGCAGTTTTTATATCCATCTGATGTAGTTTCCATCCCATCTTCGCAGCTATAGCCGTAGTAGCTCTAATGGAAGTGTATCTTGCCATAGGAGCAAAGGTTTCTTCGTAATCTATTCCCTCTTTTTGAGAGAACCCACAAGCTACAAACCTTGCTTTGTATTTCTCAATACTACCATCCGCAACATGCTTGATTTTGTATAACCATTTAGATGTTACCACAGATTTTTCTTTTGGTCTCAGAACTATGTCCCAAACATCATTTTTCATAATTGATTGATATTCTTCAATCATGGCATCCTACCACACTTTCTTCTCAGCAACTTCTTCATAGATGGAAGGTTCTGCATCAATGATATTAGACACAAGTGCAACATAGTTGGAATATAATCAAGGTCTTTTACTTTCTCTGAAAGTCTTGTTTGGGGCACCATACCTTTCTGCATCTTGAATGAGTTCACGAGCCCAACCTGGTTTTCTCTGATATGTAATCACTTTTGTGGGTGAATCAACAAGTTTATGAGGCTCCATCATATCATGATTCTCAGGTACATGCTCTTCTTCTTCTATATCTGGTACTTTGGAAGCTTTAGGTTCCTCATCATGTACCTCATCTACATGATTTCTTTTTGATTTGCAGAAAGCTGCATCTTCATCAAAGATAACATCTCTGTCGATCTCAATCTTTTTGTATCCAGGGACATATACTGTATATGCATTTGATGTTTCGCTGTATCCAACAAATATACCCTTCTTACTTGAAGGATCCAACTTTGTCCTTTTGTCCTTGGAAATATGAATATACACTGACAACCAAATATCCTTAGGTGACTAACCTCTGGAACTTTTCCAGAATACACTTCTTATGGAGTTTTATTTTCAAGAACTTTATGAGGACTTTTGTTCTGTACATATACAACAGTCCTTGTTGCTTCTGCCCAAAGGTACATTGATAAGTCCCGATCATGAATCATGGCTTTAACTGCTTCCATAACCGATCGGTTATTTCTTTCTGCAACACCATTTTGTTGAGGATTGTATGGACTCTGGAGTAGAAAGCTCCCTCTTAATCCCAACTTCTCTACAAAATTCCTTGAATTTACCAGATGTGAATTCTCCTCCGTTATCAGATCTTAAAACATTTATTTTTCTCTCAGAATTTTTTTCAACAAGAGCTTTAAATTCCTTAAACTTACTAAAGACTTAATCTTTATTCTTTAAGAAATAAATCCAAGTTTTGCGAGAAAAGTCATCAATAAAAGAAACATAGTAAACATACCCGCTGAGTGAAGTGGCTGACATAGGTCCACACACATCTGAATGAATTAGATCCATAACTCCTTTTGCTTTACTGTCACTGCTTGGAAAAGGCTTTTTCACGTTCTTTCCTTGTGCACATCCTTTGCACACACCATCGTGGAACACTTGAATTTCTGGAAGGCCTTTCACCAGCTTGCTGACAACTAGCAAGGCTTTATAGTGAATATGAGGGAACCTTCTATGCCACAGTTCACATGGGTTTATAGAACTGTGTACTAAGGCTTGATCTGCCTTTGTTTTTAACTTGTATAACCCATCTTCATGTATACCAATTATAATAGCATCATCAATATTCTTTCCTCTCGGCCACAGAAGAACTTGGCCATCGACAAAAGCTACTCGAAATCGTTTCTCTTCCAATCCTGAAATAGATAGGAGGTTCTTTTGCAGACCAGGTACATATAAAACATTTTCCATTTTCAAATGTTTTCTGAATCTAAGCTGTAAAAAGCATTCCCTATGCCCTTAATAGGATAGGAAGAGTTGTTACCCAGTCTCACCTGATGAGAAGAATCTTTCTTACTCAGATTTGAAAGAGAGTTTTTAAAACCAGTCATGTGCCTGGAGGCACCACTATCCACAAGCCATGTTTCATCATCGTAATTTACTGAATTAGTAAGCGCTGCCACCAAAACATACTCTTCATCTGAATCTTCTTTTCTTTCTCTCTTGAAAACAGGTTCATCATCTTCAACAATATGAGCATGATGTCTTTTGTTTTTCCTCCTTTCTTTGACCTCTTTTATGAGAGGACAATCTTTGGCAAAATGTCCCAGCTTTTCACAACAAAAACATTTGAGTTTAGAATAGTCTCTCTTACCTTTCTCAAATTTCCAAAACTTCTTCTATGGGGGATGATTTTCCTTCTTTTTCTTTCTTTTCCTGAAATGGGCTACAAGATCTTGATTTTCATCATCACTTAGCTTTTCTTCTCTTGCTTCCAGCCTTGCTTCTTCTTGGACACAATCTTCCCACAACCTGCTAAACTTTGTTAACTTACTTCTCGAACAGATTCCTCTTATGAAAGAGTCCCATGACTTCGGAAGTCCATTCAAAGTAGTCATTACTAACTCAACTTCTTCAACTAAGTCACCGATAACTATAATTTGTTCATTAATTTGAGAAATTCTTGTAAAGAAGGCATGAATAGCTTCAGACTTCTCCATCTTTATATCTTTGAGTTGAGTCCTCAAAGCCATCTTCTTGTTTATGTTCCTTCCTTCATATAGACGAGATAGGGCATTAAACATCTCTTTGGGAGTCTTCAAGGATGATACATGAGGAATAAGATGGTCTTTTATAGAATCTGCAATTATTCTCTTTGCCCTTATCAAATTCTTCTTGCACTTACCTTCAGCTTCTTCTTCCTTGGGTTCTGCAATCTCTTCCATAACATAATCTGATAAGTCATTTTCTTCCAGAACAAGGGATATTCTGTACTTCCATGCTTTGAAGTTATCAGGTCCCTCAAGTTTCTCATCAAGCTTAGTGCTTGACATCATCTTGTCCTTGTTTCAGGGAAGCTCTGATACCATGTTGAAAAACTGATGCATGTAGGTAAATTTAAAAATTCACAACATACAACCAACATACCAATACATCTTGCATATATGAGGATCACTGAAAGTGAGACAATCACAAAGAGAACACAAGTATACCCTGGGAAACCCTCTTGGGGTAGAAAACCTAGCCAAAACTTCTCTTTAGATTCTTCAACAAAGTACAATACCAGTACAAGACTTTAGAGTAACTAGCTTAGAGGGCTGAAACAATACCTCTGTTTCAACACTTACAAACTTCACAAATAGCTGAACTAACATTTATAGTAACAACTTGACAAACTCACCAAAAGATAATTGATTTTCCTTCTTGCTGTAGCAGAGTTATGGCAACTTTAACAGAGTATTTGTAGTAGCCTTATATCAACAAGGAACAAGAGAAGACTTCAACAAGAATAGAGTGCTTGTATCAACAATACACTTCAACAACTAGCTGCCATATACCAGTAGAAGACTCCAACAACTAGCAGCCATATACCAGCAAAAGATTCCAATAGATATCAGTCATATACCAACAAAATACTTCAACAAATAGATGCCTTTCCTCAGCAGAAGACTCCAACAAAACAAAGGTATGTAAATGTTAAGTGAATGCCCCTTTTTATAGGTTGGTTTGGCTGCCCTAAGCAACCCCCTAAGAATGTATGACAACTGTATAACAACTGTCATACCTGCCCTCCTTTGGCTGCCAAGAGTCACCTCCTAATGTTCCCAAGAGCCACCTTCTAAAGCTCCCGAGGGCCACCTCCTAAAGCTCCCAAAGGTCACTTGCTTTGTCTCTTCTAGAGGTTGCCCTAAACAACTGTCTTAGGATTGTATGACAACTGTATAACAATTGTCATCCCACCACCCTAAGCAGTCCCCCCTAAGCTGGCCACTCCAACCGCCCTAAGCAACACTCTTAAGCAACCTCCCTAAGATAGCCACTACAACCACCCTAAGTAGCCCTCTTAGAGGTGCTATGAGGTTGACACATGGCATATGGTTGTCTTGGCATAAGGTTGACACTTGTCATGCGTTTGATGCTTGACATAAAGTTAACACCATATCAAAACTTTATTTACATGGTTAGTAACAATAGGGAAAATAGCTTCCAAAGCTATATAATTCAACACCAAACACTACTCCACATATGTCAAAGGGTACTACATCCAATTCCACTTCTTCAATAAAATCAACACTTACAACAAATTTAATCTTACACTGTTTCGTTACCTTGATCTCTGCATACTTGTTTACCCATTCCAATGGATATGGGCTAGGATGATCCTGAACCTTCAATCCAATCTTGTTGACCAGATCCGCTGCTATGAGATTACCTCGTGAACCAGAGTCTAATAGGGCATCTATCTTGGTCTTGTTAACCTAGATCTTGATGTAGAAGAGTTTAGTCATCTCCTTCTCTTCTTGGTAATGAAGGCTACTTAGATTCATCTCCTTCTGCACTGATGTGCAGACAATCTTCTCATCCACATCGGAGATGCTTTCAACCTGATTGCTCGAATCTGTGTCTAGAAGAATCTTTTTCTTTGCATCCTCCTTGCAGTTCTTCGGGTTCAACTCTGGATGTAGTTTCCAACACTTTTCCTCAGTGTGCCCATCAATATTGTAATGGTTACAATGGTTGCTAGGATCCTTGTACTGATGTGCAGTCGTTGCCATCTTCTTATCCTTTCCCCCTTTCCACTTATTCTTCCCCTCCTTGGAAGCTTCCTGGTGCTCTTTCTGCTTGGAACCGCTTGGCTACCCATTCTTGTAGCCTATGTTTTCCAGATACTATGCTTGTACACATGCCTCGTCCACTGTCATTGGCTTGAAAATCATCACTTGCTTTCATATATGGCTATGTAGACCCCCTAGATACTTGAGGAGTACATCTGGGTTCTTGGGAGAGATACCCAACATGATGGCCATTTTTCTAAAATCAACGGTGTACTCTTGTACACTCTGCCCTTGCTTCTACTTGAAGTAGTGCCACCGTATCCATTGGTTCTCTACATACTCGATAGGGTAGAATTGGGACTTGATGAGGTTTTTGAAGTCCTCCCACCTAGTTACTGACGGATTATCCTTCAGCCTAAGTGTTTATGTATGGATTTCCCACTAGGTTAAAGCATGGCCCTCTAACTTCGGTACGGTAAATGATATCTTTTGTTTTTCATCTATACGGTGAATGCTGAAATAATCTTCTAGTTGCTGCAACCAATGGTTCATTTTTAATGCATCGATCTCACCTTGGTATGGCTTTATGTCCACTTTTTCTTCTATCTTGAATAAAGACTGTGAAGGGTTTATGGTACTGGAACTCAACTGCTCTTTCTCGGGTTCTTTCTGCGATTCCTTTTTTGGGTCTTCATTGTCTCTCGGTTTCCCATTTGATCCGATCTTTGAGTTCGAGCCTCGAACTTCTTCGAATGATTTGAGCTTGCTTTCTAGAGCTGCAATGAGGAGGGACATATTGTGAGATATGTCAGTGACTTGCTCTTCTAGCCTCACAAATCTCTTCTCTGTTGGATCTCGAGGATTGTTATGAACAAACTCATCGACCATGGCTAGGAATCTATGACTTTCTTCTTAAACTGATTCTTGGATTCTTGCAACTTTCCACAAATACCCCAAGAAAACTTGCTCTGATACTAATATGATTTGTAAACTGCTGTGGATATTCTGCTGGATATCTCGTCACAACAGATTTAATAAAATACTGAAATCTTTATTATGAAGGTTAATTTCCTTTAGATCTCAGATTCTTTATTTATTGGTTTTTTGCTTAAAATGTATGAAATAGCTGAAATGCAAAAAATAGAGAACATAAATAAATACTCACAAAACATCCACAAATAAACACAAGATATAACCTCAGAAACCCAATACGGGAGAAAACCCAGCTAGAAGGTGAGGCCGCTCTGCTCTCTTTTCTTTAAATGCAAGTACAAAGAAAGAGCCACTCTCTGTGGAGTTTCCTTTGACACTATGGCCTGTATGGATGCTACAAAATCTCTCCTCCTTTGTTATGCTCTCAAAATACCACTCCCAGGTGCTCTGCTCAACTATGGAACAAATACAATGCTAAAGAATGGAACCCCTTCTCCTCCTGGTGGCTCGGTATTTAACATCGCCCAATAGCCATCTATGGGTAGGGTTTTGACTTCCTCAACTCTCAATTGTGATAAGGTTTTGGAACTTCTAGAATCTTCTTCAAAGTCCATATGTGGCTAGCCCCATATGCGTGAGTAATGGGGGCTAACGTGGCATCCACTCATACCATGGTGGTCAACACGGTAGGTCAACTTGCAGGAGGCATAACTTTTTCATATGAGCTTCGATTGACACGATTTTTGCACTGTTGGAAAGCTCTCAATGTGCAGAATAGTGTCAAGGGGTCTACGCTAAAACAAAGAAAGTTTTGACCACTAAAAATGCCGTTTGATGCCTCAAAATGGCTCTACGAGGTTTCAAACCCCAATTTTCCAAACTAGGATCTGCCATTAAAATGACCTGCAAGCTGATTCCTCCAATTTTTCCACTCTGAAATCATCGAGATAGATGACAAATAATATAATGATCCAATCCGGATCATTCTTCAACAACTCTAAGCAGGTCCTCAATGCTCACCCAACATGTCAAAAAAGTTAAAACTCAATATAGAATTCCACAGTCCAGCGATCTGGGCCTGGACTCTATCTTTCTTAAAGGAGTTAAGAACATAAGTTCGTTCCTCCCTTGTGATTGCCCTATACATCCTCTCATTTTCTTCATATCCAACCAATCTAGGGAAATAAGATGCCACCTTGAAAATTTCTTCTATGTTTTTTCTGTCTGGGTCTTTCAACACCTCCTCAAAATGTTGCACTCCTAATTCAGCCAAATCCTGAAAGGTGCTGACCTTCCTCCCTTCCCTGTTTATTAGTTTCCAGATTGTATTAACACTCTTTCTGTGATTGGCAAAGTTTTGATCCCCCAATTCAATCCAAGTTTCCCTACTCTTGAGCCTCCATTCCCTTTACCTATCCTGAAGTAACTTTGCCTTTTTGATTCCAAATCCTTCAAAGTGACCTTATCCTCATCACTAAGCTGACATCCCGGATTAGAATAAAAAAGTGATTCTAGATTCTTCTCCACTTCATTTAGCTGACCATCTCTTTCTCTGTATTTTTTTCCTGCCTAGTTGGCCACCTTTTCCTTAACTCTTTTCAAAGCCTTTACAAATTGTTCACAAGCAGTGCCTTCCTGTGAAGGATCATACCTCAACCAATTTACCTTCACCAGATTTTGAAACTCCTTGCTGGTCCATCCTGGATTAAACTTGAAAGGAGCTTCTAGCTTTGGATCATTTTTATCCAATTCCAAAACAATGGGGAAGTGATGTGAGCATCTATTGGATCTTACCCATGACCTATACCTTTCCACTTTCTATAAAAAGTCCCCATGAATCAGGAAACTATCAATCCTCTTAGAAACACAATCTGCCTCTGATCTATTATTGCTCCAAGTTGGCTTGATCTTAATAGGCTCAATGTCCACAACACCTGCATGATTAAACAATTTATGGAAGAGTCCAGCTAATCTATCCACTCTAGCATTGGACCCCCATACTTCTCCTCTATTCAAAGTAAGATTTAAGCTCCCCCCCCCCCAATAATGAGACTATCAACTTTAAAACACTCAAAAGCAAACAAATTTTCCTAGTAAATTTCTTTACCCTCATAAGGTCCATACGCATTTAGTAAAGTCAGAGTCAAGCCTAGGATTGTACTATATACCTCTGTGCAAAGTCCTAAATGAACACCGAAAGAATTAATAAGGGACACATTGTGATTCCAATCAGTAATCGAACCCCCTGAAAACCCTTCCTGAATCTAAAGCAAGAAAGTCCCATCCCCCAAAAGACCTTTTGAGTTAAAAAATGAACTGGTCTCCCTTTCCCGTTGTCTCTTGTATGAAATTATATCTGGTTTGTCTAACTCCACCAGTTGTTTGAGGGCCAGTCCCTTGGTCTGCCCCACCATGCCTCTCATATTAACTGAAAGTACTTTTGTTGGGACACTGAGGAGGGGTTTAAACTTT
Organism: Picea mariana; assembly: GCA_032191745.1. Classification (NCBI taxonomy): domain Eukaryota; kingdom Viridiplantae; phylum Streptophyta; class Pinopsida; order Pinales; family Pinaceae; genus Picea; species Picea mariana. Next base: position 384,031 of record JASDQU010738690.1, read on the forward strand.
AAACCTGCTCTAAGGGCCCCTGTAATCAACCTCTGTTTACCTTGATTCACTTCTTTAATTGCTCTCTCCTGAGCTAGTTTCAAAGCTGATTTCCTCCTTACGGTCAGAGGTCCTAGGTCTTTTGGGCAATCCGAACCCAGAGCCCCGGAAGCTGGTAAAACTGGTGGGACTGGCCCCCTGTTTGGACATAGAAGATAATGCCCTCCCCCCCTCATAGAGATGTCTGAGACTCTGAGTTGATCAGGCTATTCCTTCCACTAATAGGGTTTTCCTTATCTATAGAATGAACTGACTCGCAAGACTGGACATCAGTGGTATCCCTACTCACAAGCCCTCCAGACAAATTCAAATCACCTGACAGAGAGACCACTATTGTATTATTGTTATTTGCAATGCCTTGATAAAATTTTTCGTAAACTAGCAGGTGTTTGCTTTGTTGAAGACTATCTCTTGATTTCAGTGGAAAAACTAGTACATTTAATAACTCACTTGTACATACTCTAAGAGAAAAGACAATCTGGTACCAAACATTGTGGAAGCTTTCATTCTAATGCATAGAACTTGTTGAAACTATCTGTTAAGAGGATAAAAAGACAAATCATGTTCATGACTCCAATACAGCTTTAGAGAAAGCTTATTTGTGATTTTTGCTGGTGTATTATTCATACTACATAGTGATCATCATTGCCATTGCATGTAATAGATTATGATCAGTCATAATTCTCCTATTACATCCAGTGTCAAGCATATTTTAATGTTCATACTTAACAGACAATGGTGAGAGGGATCTTTATAGGTCTTGGCAAGATGCTAATGCAATTTCTTCTCTTCTCTAAGATATTTTTGTTTAGGTTCCAATCATTTATGCATTCTACTAGATTACAATGTTCGAGAAACGGCTATGGCAGGGGCAGTTTGGAATTCATGTACAATTTGGATCTCATGCAAATGATCTCATGGTTATCCATTTAATAGTTTTCAGCTTCAAGCTATGCTCTTGTACATGCATTCAGGATGAATACTAAATATTAGTGGAAGCAATATTTATGAGATGGGAGGTTGAAGAAATTACCTCATTGATGCAAGACCTCCCAATAACTTAGGCTTGCAATGATCTCGATGTATGAATAAAACATGAAAAATTACCAAACATTCAATTGTCAAAAAAACACTGACACCATAGAGATTTAAGTTTCATATAACTGAGACAGAGCTCTCTTATAAATCTCTTCTTAATTAATTGCATAGGCTTACGATTTCTGTCTGACTATAAAGGAGTACAATCCAACCCATTAAATAGGACTCTTTTCTCTATTTTAATCTACTTGTCCCCTTAAAATATCTCAACTTACAAAATAATCTTCGAAGCATGATAGTTTATTATTATCTACCTGTCTAAAACATCACCAATTATCTCAACCACATCTAATTATTCTTAATTTTGATGAAGCCATGCAACCATTTTCTAACGCTTGCATGTGTGAACACAACTTTTATATCCAAGTGTCTTTTCGGGTAGCCTTTTTCTTGATGGAAAGATATTTGAGAGATCTTCAACTCTCTGTTGGACTTTCTTTAGGCTAGCCCATTTTCTGTAGATTTGCAATAGTTTAAGACTCTGTTATAACTTATAAATCTGAATGGCCAAAATCTGTTTGTTCATCATCATATCACTGTTTTGATTGTAACTTTTGAACTATACTTTGTTTTTGAGCTAGGTTACATGTATATGCATACCTAGACTAATTCGGGGATAGAATTATTATAAGTGTATGTCGAAGAAGTCTTCTCCAGCAGAAAACGTGAGACTGTCCTGTCCAGCAGCACCATAATTTCTGTTCTGTAGAAGATAGAGAAGGGCACACTAACAGATATAGGAAGAGGTGCATCCTGTAGATAAAGATAGCGCATGCATGCGCCAGCCACCAGTCTTAGAATAGGATAAAGTTCCTTATCTTCAGTGAATGAGATAAGCCACTAAAATTGAAGAGACACAGTTCAGTTTGTTTTATTTTTAGTAATATCTATTTTCTGAGTTTGATCTTTAGATAAGGCGCAGATTCCAAGGTGGGGACGCTTTACCTTATCTTGCATGCAGATGTATTTTTTCAACCATAGGTGTCTCCTGTAGCAGATTTTTTGTTTCCAGCAGTAATGAAAAGCAGTATCAGGTGTTGACAGTGACCTAATTGAGTTATCGTTATATTCTCTAACTGTATGTGTTCAAGCGTAATTTACAGATTGCTGTTTTGAGTAGCTTTTATTTCAGACTGTTTTACTTTCCTGTAGAAACAGTTTACAGAGTGCAGAATTCGTGTATGTCGTGTTAGAAATTCAACATGCTATCAGAGCTTAGCACCTGAAATCTTCCGGATTCCATGCATGAAGAGACAGACTATCTGGACACTGGAGTAGAGAGCTGTTGGAAGATTTCACTGGGCAGCATGTCCAAGCTTTAGTGATTGGAGCAGAACGGTGCTAGCGATCAGCACATGCACCTGTTGAGGGGTGTGAGGTGAGAAGACCTTGTGATTTGAATGGTTGCAGAGTGTAGCCTGTTCTAGACAGTGTCAGCAATGGCAACTGCCAGTATGCGAGAAAGTCACTTCTTGGAGGGAGCCTCCAACTTTGTGCCATGGAAGTTAAGATTGCAGAACCTCTTGGAAATGGCAGGTTTGTGGTACGTGAGAAGCTGGTTGTGTTGCCTACAGATCCCAAAAATCTGGCGGAACACAACAAGAAGGCAGTGGCAGCGAAGTGAATCCTATTGGATTCGGTGAGTGATGACTTGATCCCTCATATCGCCGGGAAGAAGACTGCCAAATAGATGTATGATGCCTTGGGAACCTTGTACTTGAGTGTAAATGTATCTAGGAAGAAGAACAAGCTCAGTGCTATGCGCACGAGCAAGACAAATATCGTGACAAGCTATCTCATGAAGATAGCAGAGCTGAGAGATCAGATTGCTGCAGTTGGGGACAGAGTTGAGGATAATGAGTTAGTTTGGATTTCTCTGATTGGCTTTAGTCCACCGCAGAACAACTTTGTCCAAATTATTTGTGGTCAGGAGATGTTACTTGACTTCGAGCAGTTGTGGGATGCTTTCATTGGAGAGGAGATGAGATTACAACAAGTCTCAAACAGTTATGAGGATGTTCCAAACCTAGCCCTCATTGAGAAAGCGAGGAAGGGAGGAAAGAAAGGATTTGGTAAGGGTTAGAAGAAGAAAGAAGACTTAGGGTCTTCTAATTAGCAGAAGAAGGACTTGAGCCATATCAAGTGCGTCAACTGCAACAAGCTTGGTCACTATGCTTCTCAGTGTCTTGAGAAGAAGAAAGGGAAGGGTAAGCAACATCAACAAAAATAGTTTACAGGAAGCACTGAAGCTCTATGAGTGGACGAGTTGACTGCTGGACTTGATACGATCTTTGCCATGGTGTCTTGCCTTTCCACCAACATAGTTTTAGGTGTTGGGTGGTATGTTGACAGTGGAGCCTCTAGATGCATGACTCCGGACATATAAACTTTCTTCAATTTGGAGGAACAAGATACCGACATGCAGGTGAAGCTTGGTGATGATGTCAGGTATCCAGTGGTTGTGTTGGGGTCTATCTCATTCTGCATGCTAGTCGGAGAAGTTTTGGATGTACATGAGGTACTGAATTTTCATGGTATGACTAGAAATCTCCTTTCAGTTTCTTGTCCAACATATTTGAAGTATAGGGTTGAGTCTGATCATCATGAAGTAATCATCAGAAGTCGAAACCCTGATTTTGGTTGAGTATTGGCTGGAGGAGTCAGGGGGTGGCCTTTACAGACTACTAGCAGATCTAGTGAAGCAGAGAGTTTTGTTGACCAACAATGACAATCTAAGTGACCTCTGGCTAGAAGATTTGGTTGCCTGAACTATTACCTCTTTTGAAGAACATGGTGGTTGTATTCCTTAACTTCAAGGTCTAGAAGAGAGGAATGTGCAAGGGATGTGCACTTGGAAAGCATGCCAAGGTTGTGTTCCCAAGTAGCAAGCATAGATCAAGAGGAATTCTTGCTCTAGTTCATTCAAATGTTTGTGTACCCATGTCATCAGATTTGTTGACAGGTAATATTTATTATGTTACTTTCATTGACAATTCTTCCAGGAAAACCTTTCTTACCCAAGACAACTTGATGGCTTCGTATTTGACATAATAGGATTGTATACATCTCTTTCACAAATCAAGAAAGGCCCCTTCTGATCTACTCTATTTTTCAATATTTGTTACTTGTGTTTATCAATGAATGTACACCTTTGGATAATATAAATCATTTCAAAACCAAAAGTAGAATGTGAAGGCAATTTAAAAAGAGAGCGAAATGCAAATACTACTTCAGTTTTGAATAATCCATGTTATTGATTTCAAGGATATATTTATGAATAGTTGATGTTACCTTGATTTTGATGTTATATTTATGTCGATATAAGTAGAATGTTCTTCCTTCTGAAAAGTAGGCAGGGACTTCAGGCTTTCTCATGGACCTTGTTGAGTATTGACAACAGGGCAAGAACTAAAGGCTCTGGACCTGGACTTGTGAGATAAGATGAGCAGTGGATTACGGATAGGTATAATGGATTTAATGAATCGTCTGATTGGGGCATTGGATGCCCCATTTGCTGGAGCAGTTGTCTTTGGAGTTCATTTTGACGGTAAAGTTTAACATTGATATTTATCATTTATATTCACAGGATAATTATTGTATTTGAAAAATCTTTTGGTGGTTCTATATTTTTGAATGGCATATCTTGAGAGATATTATATATGCTTTCTACATTGCAGGCCATTTAGTTGTGGAGGCTTTACTTGTGGCAGTGATTGTTTTTCTGCTGTTTCAAAAGAGTTATCAGCCTCAAAAACGCCCTCTTACAAGAAAGGTTCGTCATGACTTTTTGGGTGTCATCCTTGTTCAGTTTTAGGAGGGAACTCTAATTGGTTGTAACTTTTAATCTCTTGGGATTCATACACAACAATTTTGTGATATTTATTTGAAAACATAGATCTGATATTGGTTTGAGAAGATTAAGTTAAAACTTAGTGAAATTTGCCTCATTGTCCCAATCACTGTTCTAACCCAAAATGACATTGCCTTCAAATTAAAATTGAAATTGTGATACAAGAAAAATACAATAAAAAATAGACCTTTTTTGACCATGACAACTGAAAAGGAAAAAAAAGAAAACAGCCATGTACATCTTAATCTGAATTTAGTGTTTAATTTAAAGAAGTTGAATTTTAGCCGTGACTCTTCTTATAATGCAAAAGGAAAATGGACTTAATTGGCAAACAAAAAAATGTTTTAATTTCTGTTTTTCCCATAATCTTTTATCATATACACATAGAATTCCTGCATTTGGAATTTAAAATAATATGATATTGAGTACATATGTAGCTTAGTTATGCCTTTGACTGGATGCTATAATTAATCCAGTCAAATATTTTAGGCCACAATTATTTAAATTAAAGTTAGCAAAATGTGCAATATCCCCGATCTGGCTAGTCACAGAAAAGCTGCTAATCTGCTGTGTCTACTGTCTGATCTGATACACTGGGGGTTTCTGGATGTGTTTAAGCTGCGGGTTTTAACATGCTTGGTGTTTTTCGCATGTGTGTGTAGATAAATAAGTTGTTTACAGCATATGAATAAGCATACAAATAGAGAATGACACAAAACACTGTAAATCATATATTATGAGTTTTCTGCTGGTTACAATGCCGTATGCGGCTGAATAGAGAATCACTCGGCTAGATCAGATCTAAGTGGATCTTAGCCGGAATGTAAATAAGAAGTAAACTAGAAAGATGATACCCAGATGATAGAAGATTGTTGCTGGATAGGATGTGAGCTGGATGATCTATTGCACGCTATGACAACTCACACGTCAACTGTTGCGGAACTGGATTGTGCGCCTTGGTGGCTACACACCTTAGATCTGACTGGAAACTGTCCCAAACAATGCGCCTTGCCCTCTCACACAGTCCCGGTGACTGACAGCCTGACAATCGACCCTCTGCTGATGTGTCTGGACCCCGGATGGATCCCCTTGAGGAAATGTGCCCCAATTGCTGCTGGAAAATGTGCCCTAGTGATTCCTCTGTCGGAATCGATTGATAAGGGTCTCAAACTGAGTGCCCTAGGCTCCTTTGAAATGGGTTGGAAGGGTTTCCCTGGATTTGACCTGATGATCTCTCGACAATCCCAAATGTGTCCTCCCCAATTGTCTGTTGATGATTACAGCTTCGTGAGACATCCTCCAGGACATGTTCTCTTCTGAGACTAAGTTGAGTCAACCTGTGAGAGAGCCCATATGTTGGGTGTGCCCATGAGATGGATGTGTCGTTCCTCTATGAACTGGGATGAGACGATGTGTGCCCCTGTGTGGGGTGAGGATGCCCATGAGATGGGCGCGTCGTTCCTCTCTAGATTGAGATGAGACGATGTGTACCCCTGTGTGGGGTGAAGGTGCCCATGTGATGGGTGTGCGTCAAACTCTGGACTGAGTTGTTATGACATGTGGTCTTTTGCCTTGTGGACTCAGTTGAGTCAGGCTTGAGATGGTACTCCAGATGATTCTCCTGTGGACTCAGTTGAGATAGAGATCTGTTGAGTAGGACGTCCTTGTGGTTGAGCACAGGTGGACGTGTCCTTAGTGGCTGAGCACTAGTGGACGTGTGAGATCCTTGCTATATTGTCTAAGAGTAAGATTTACTTGTAACCCTAATTATGTTGTAAAGGGTACAGGTCGGCCCCACCATGTAAAGATAATTAATATTGTAATTATTAATTATATTTATTATATTATTAAGTTGTATAGGTCGGCCCTATTGTGCTAATAGACACATCATTTGATGTGATAAGTTTTGTATAAATAAAGGTGAATCCCCATTGAGGAAACACACTTATCATTGTGTCATCTCATGATTTCAGAAGTTGAGTTCTGAAATTATGAGAACTGCAACACCCTTTTGTGTGCTAGGTTTGGTGGTGGATGGGGGATCTTCTCTTGAGAATATAGCAAAGGATTGCTAGGTTTTCTTCCCTTGTGTAGAATGGTTTCCCAGGATATTTCTTGTGTTCTTGTGCATGGTTATTCTTTTTGTGATCCTGGTTTACGGCAGCTGTAGCTTGTATTGTTGCTGCAGTCATTGGTTATGGTTGTAGCTCATGCTAAATAGTAATAGGATAAAAATGCATCAGCTTACCATAAAATTTAACATGGTATCAGAGCAGACCTGAAGAGGACTTTTGCACAGCAAATGAAGGAAGGCCATGGGAAGGAAAGAGGCCGGAACCTTCATTAAATTTCTGAAGTGGAGAAATGGAGGAATAAGAAGTTTGAGATTCCTGCGATTTTAGGAGACATTTCCAGCCATGGAGAGAGGCTATTAAGCCTCATTTTTCTGCGATTTCTTCCTATGTTTGGGCAGGTACCTTGATGGAATATGCCAAGTAAGGCCGCAGGCCTGTCTCACCCCTTGAACAACAGCCGAGGAGTGTGGGAGAGGAGGCCGAAGCCTAAGAGAAGGGCCGGCTGCTAGAATAGGGTAGCCACAGGCTTGAGGAGCAAGCCTACCCTAAGCCACAGGCATATTTGTGGCAGCCGCAGCAAGGACCCAGGCCTGGCAGCTAAGGAAGAGGATTCGTATTGTTGGTAAGGTAAGGCCGCAGGCCTGTGGAGCATTTCCGTAGCAACTACAGGTATCTAGCAGTAGTTTGAAGGCTGAAAAAGGGTAGCAGCAACAAGGTTAAAGGCTCGACTTGCTGAGAGAGGGCTGCCGCAGCCAGTAGGAAACCGAACGACAGACTTAACTACACGAGAGATCAGGGAACTTAACTATTCAGGAGCAAAGTCAAGAAATCATATATTGAGTTGAGTAGTCAAATGGATTGCTATATACAAGAGTCTCTCTGAACATTTTAGTTTATGACTGGTACTAGCTTCAACCTCAGTTGATGAAAAATGTGCATCACGGAGCTCATGCATCATGGATCTAGGACATGTTATAATTTGTGTTTGAGTTGTTGCCCTTTTCTCTATGGAAATTCTTTAGTAGGAAATATGGAGTGCATTTTATCTGGGTGGAGTAACTTGGAAGTGTTGATGGGTGAAATCCCATTTGGATGGAATACATGGAGATGAGTTAATTCTCCTGTTAAGATGTTATAAATTTTTATTACGCTGTTGCGCCATATGAGTATTGTTAGACAAGTTCTGTAACACTGGTTATGTTACTGGTTATTAGTAATTTTGTTGACATTGAGATGTAAGATTATTCCTGTTGCATTGATGTTGACAAATCACAATGTGCTACCTCCATGATGGTTGTGAAGTGTTGCAATAGTAATGATGTGATAGTTTGCTGCAAAAGATTGTCCGCTATATGCCTACAATTTTTGAATGGTGGAAGTATATTTGTAGCAATCAGTAATTATATTCGAGGCATATTTGCAACAATCGATAATTATATTTGAGGTATATTTGCAGAATAGCGAAGTGAATCTGCTGGTATGGTGTCARGAAAAATATGTGGCAGTGTTGTCAGTAATACTAGAAAGCTACTTATACATATCTAGAAAAAGCTGCAGTAGCCGTGCACCCTGAGATGCACTGTCCAACAGCAAGGGCCATGTATGGGGTGGATGTTATGCTTGACAACAATTTTCAGCCAAAGATTTTGGAGGTTACTTATTGCCCTGATTACGCTAGGGCATACAAATACGATGCCAAAGCAGTGGTTAGAAATGGTGAAATTGTAAAACGTAGAGATTCTTTCAATCATGCATTTGGTTGTCTTTTCTTGAATGAGTCTGCACATGCAAGCCTTCCGTAATTGTACCAGTACATACTGTATGGTGACTAAACTGAACAAAAGATAAGGCGGACCTGAGGTAGTCTTCAAGGCAGATTAAGGGCAGATCTGGAGCTGTTTTCTAGGCTCCATTTGGTGCAGGACTTAGGCGAATATTTGAGGCAGTTTAAGCACAAGTTCTGAGAGCGGATCTGAGTATTCAATCAACTTTCCCAGGAGGACCGAAAGCAAGATTGAGCATGATTGTAGACTAAGGTTAACAACACCGAAAAAGGAAGATGTCTATCCTTCAGACTTCAGAGGGAGTCACTTGACTCAAAGGGATTCAAACTATTTGAGAAGAAAGAAGAGATAGTACTTTCTCCCCCTTCAACAATTCAGAGGGAGACAACCGTTGATCCAGTCGATCCAGTTGCTCTGGTTGATGTCCCCAGAGACATTGCAGTAGGCCATGAAAGGCCTACCTGGGCCCGACAAACTTTGCAGGAGGTAGAGGGACATGCAACTCCTCAAGGCACATTCCGAGAGAGCAAGAAACCAAAGAGATTTTCGAGCTATGTTTCAGTCATGAGCTACATCATTGATACTGAGCCTTCTTGTCATGGAGAAGCAGCAAGTCGGCAGGTATGGCAAGATGCCATGACATAAGAATATCATTCCATCATGAAGAATGATGTGTGGGATATTGTTCCGAGACCAGAAGGGAAGTCTGTATTGACTTCCAAGTGGATCTATAAAATCAAGCATGCAACTGATGGAAGTATCGAGAAATACAAAGCGAGATTTGTAGCCAGAGGATTCTCACAGGTGGAGTGTAACACCCTGTTTCCCCCAAATTTGTAATTAATCCTAATACAGGAATTACCATGCTAAAAGCATGATGAAAATGTAAATAACATTATGAATTTATATTACAGAACTGCTGAGAGGGGATGTGCGGAAAAGAGACCACGATGGTGGTGGAGGGCACCTTGAAAAAGGGGCGTTAACTTCCACCAAGAATTAAATACCGTATTTGGACTCCACTGGCCCGGAGAACCAAAAGCGGCTCGCTAGCCCTGAAATTAATGGCTCGCAGACTGGTAGGCGGATGGCTTGATGAGAGATGGGATGGTGAACCGCCCATCCGTAGAGTCGTCAGGCCTGATCAGTGCGAGGGTAATCGTGCCACACGCAACCTCGCGAGAGGATAAGGCGTATGGCAGAAGCGATTGAAAAGGGCGGACGCGAGGGGAACTCTGGCAGTTTTTACGCAGAGTGAGTGACCGCAGAGAGGAGGGGATTGCAACCTTCGCTCCTGGGCACTGGCAGACCGAGAGACGCAGGTCTCAGAACATCGTGGTCTCAGCTCGGGGGTGGCTAGTGGTAAATCCATTAGGAGTCACTATGCCTACGGTTGGGTGGAAACGAGCACCCCTCTCAGCAGTTGCTTCCATTGCTGAAGTTATTTGATAAGTATTTTGCTTATATTGCAGTTTGACATTTATATGCTGTCACATATGTTCATAGA